>CM034155.1:463445462-463469679 GCA_019776745.2 Taxus chinensis | reverse complement strand
TGGGATTTGTAAGGGGTGGCAGGGTTAAAAACATTCTTTTTTTAAAAAATGTTGATGTGAAGGTAAGAGCGAGAGCTCTGGTTGTAAAAATGTATGGGAATTCTCTCAATTAGGAAAAATATAGAGTTGTAGATATGATATGCTTGAAGGCTTGTTTTTTAATTTTATATGGACTAATATCCTCTCCCTTCTCCTTCAACCAGTATCAGAGAATATTGATAAAACTACGGTTTTATTAGAGCTAAGGGTATACTCAAACAGAGGTTTCAAGAAATTTTTTCAAGGAAGATTTCTCACAGAAAGGGAATTTCAAGGAAATATTTTTCAAGAAGAAAAAAATATTTTCGCAATCAATAATTGTAGTAAGCACAAGCTTCACAAACCCACCAATTCTACAATTTAATGACAAGAATTATGAGTACTGGGGAATCACCATTATAACTTTTCTTTTTTGTCAAGATATTTGGGATCTTTGTGAGAATGGATTTCCAATGCCATCTGATGTAGTAGCATACAATACATTGACACGAGCATAAAAAGACGTGTCAAGGAATAATAAGAAGAATTATTCAAAAGGTCTATTCTAAATCTTTCAAGCAATGCATGAGACCATTTTTCTGAGGATTGTAGTAGAAACTAATTCCAGGAAAGCATGGGATATACTTCAAACAACCTATCAAGGAATAGAAAAGTAAATGCATCTAACCTGCAAATGTTGAGAAAATATTTTGAAACAATCTAGATGAAATAAAAAAATTTGTGAAATGAATATTGGGTTGAAGTTGTTTCATGTCAAAATTATATAATAAATAAATGGTAAAAAAAAATTCTCAAAAATATTATTCTTTAAGAAGCATGGAGTGGAAGAAAACATATTGTTTCTCATATGAGAACTTTTGGATGTGTTGCATACGCAGATGTGGCTAGATGAATTAAGAAAAAATAGACATCAAAGGAGGAAAATGCATATTTTTGGATATAATGTTGAATCAAAGGCTTACAAGTATTATAATCCAATAACAAAGAAATTTATAATAGGTAGGATGTGCAATTCATAGAAGAGGAAGCATGAGATGGAAGTGTAGAAAAAATGGTCAACATATTTGCAAGCACACCACATGAGGAAAATGAAATTTTTATACCAGTAAATAATCCTTCAAAAATTACTCCTTCCACACATATTCAAGCTCAAAAAAAAAATTCAGCAAGAGAAACTATCATCAAGTGTAATGGAATCCTTACATATACAAGAAAGCACTCCAATAATGTGGCAACAAACACCATCTACAATAGGTATTTTTAGTTCATGACCAAAAATTCCACATTTTGTAACTTCTAGTTTAAGTGATATGTCAGATCCTACATTGGAAAGCATGAAGAGACAAAAAATTATAAGTATTGAGACATTTATGAGGGAAAATGAATGTGAAAAAAATTTAGGTTTGATTTATGTTTATGCTTTATATTCACAAATAGATAATCGAATTCATTTTGAATGTGCAAGCAAACATGAAAAATGGGTATATACAATGGATGAAGAAATAAATTCCATTGAAAAGAATAATACTTAGGATTTGGTGAGCCTTCCAAAATGAAATGATGTCATAGGAGTTAAACGGGTCTACAAAACCAAATTATATGCAAATGGTGATGTGAAAAGGCATAAATCAATACTAGTGGCAAAATGATATTCACAATGGCCCAGGATTGATTAAAATGATACATTTTCTCCAGTAGCTCAATTAGTCACTGTGAGAACTATACTTGAAGTACCAACTCAAAAAAAGTGGTCATTTTACCAAATGTATGTGAAATCAGCTGATTTGAATAGCTATCTTAAATAAGAAGTTAATGCGGAGAAGGAACCTGGGTATGAGATTTTCTCTCAAGAATACAAAGTTTACAAGCTAATAAGGAAATCTATGGACTTAAGAAAGCCCCAAGATATTGGTATAGTATGCTTGATTGATATCTTCTATAAAATGGCTTTAATAGGTGTAGTAATGAGCCTATATTGTAAACCAAGATGAATGATCAAGGATAGATAATAATTGTTTACTTGTATGTTGATGATTTGATAGTCGCAGATGATTTGGAAATTGATTTGTTTAAAGGAGCTATGAAAAAATAATTTTAAATAATTTATTATAGAATCATGAAGAATTTTCTTGGCATTGAAGTTAATCAAAGTGATAATGGTATATTCATATCTCAAACCAAGTATGCAAATGCCATTTTGAAAAGGTTCAATATGATAGATTGAAAATCAGCTCCAACACCAATAATCACAAGATGGAGCCAAAATTGATCCAACTTTATATAAAATACATGATGGTATATTCATATATTTAATATCCACAAGGCTTGATATAATGCATGTTGTTGGTCTCATTTTAAGGTTCATGGAGTCTCCAAAATTTTCTAATTCGAAAGAAGGAAAAGGGATTCTATGATATTTGAGTGGCACAAGGAACTATGAAATTCAATATTCAATGTCAAATGAGTTTAATATGATAGGATATATATAGTGATTTTGCAGGGAGCATTGATAATCGGAAGAGTACATCCAATTATGTTTTCATTTTGGAATAGGTGTAGTTTCCATGGGCTTCAAAGAAGAACCAATTTCATCCATTCATCAATTGAAGTAGATTATGTAACAGCCACAAGTGCATCATATTAGGAAGTTTGGATGAGAATAATTTTGAAATATCTTAGGTAAGAACAAGAAGAGGCAAGAAGGATCTATTGTGACAATAACTTGTATATAAAATTGTCAAAGAAAATAGTTTTTCTGAAGATGAGTAAACATATAGATACACGATATCATTTCATCAAAGAACTAATCAAAAATCAAGAAATCATTTTGTAATTTTTTAGGTCTCAAGATCAATGTGCAGACATCTTCACCAAGCCATTAGGAAAATAAAATTTTTTCTACCAAAAGAGATTGTTTGGGCATTGTAGAAGGTAGTATTTTTTAATAAGGGGAAGTCTTTGAAAGTAATATCAACTACCTGATTTAAATGAATTCATGTTCATCCTATGGATATTTATTTCCTAGCATGGCCTCCTTGTCCCAAATTTAATATAATTTTCACTTTCTTTCTTTAAAATTTCAATAGGATGTATTGTTAGATTAGAGTTATGGTCCATCATTTTCTAAGTATGGCTCCAAGAATATTTTTGTTTGATATCTAATTTCATAATCGGACTCCCTTTTGAAAAATTATTTTGAATATATATATATATATATATATAGATATATATATATATATATATATATAGAAGAAGTTGGGATTTTCATGGGGTATGCAAGGTAAATAAAAATAATAATTTATTTTCTAATGTCTATGTGAATGTAACAGGAGGAGCTCTAGTTTTAAAAATATATGGGCATCCTCTCAATGAGGGAGAAAGGAAGTTTTAATATATTATATGTTGAAGCTCTATTTTTGTTATTTTACGAACGAATATCCTCTACCTTCTCCTTCACAACATGTTTGACCAACGAAAAAAAATGCATCTCCATTTTCTTGAAATATGTTATCGACACTAAACATCTTATAGATCTCTAGATATCAAAATTAGGATGAACGAAGTGATAGCCAAAGAGTTATCACCACATCTTGGTGTAGGATAAAATTAAGGAGATTGTTGATGGATATGAAGGCTACATATGAATTATCTCTTTTTGGCCTCTCCATTTCTAAATAATCATTTCTCAAAGTGATTTTATCAATTGCATAATATAAAAATTTTGGACAGTAAAGATGATTTTCAATCTGTCATCAGGATTTGTTGGGGTTAAACCATATAAGAATTTTTCACAGATCTAATATCAGATAAAACATACAAGCAATGAAAGTAGAAATAATCTAGAAGATAAAATAAACAAGATAAAGATAACACCATTTTTAACATGGTTTACCGAATGTGGCCTACATCCACCAAGAAATTACCAATAATATTATTTAGTCCTTTAAAGAGGAAATACAATAAAGATAAGCTATCTTCCAACACCTCATAGGATGCTAAATGCTTTTCCATGACGCAACTACTCTTTCTTTCTCACCAAGAAAAATTACATGAAAATAATTGTTAATTTATTCTCTCATACCCTCATTACATGCATACATACATATATAACTATTCTAGGAAAATAAATTTGCTTTTAAAATAATTAAATAATCTTTAAAACACGTGATTTCTTCTAATTCTATTTAAAGAACAAAATCACCATCACAAAGGTGACTGATGTTGGTCCCAACCTGACCGATGTCGGTTATACCCTAACCAATGCCAGTCATCCCCTGACTGATGTCGGTTACTGTCATAACCAGTAACATATAAAAGAATGTTTGTTGTGAAGTAATTAAGATCCATACTCAACAATATCCCTCATGGAGATCAATTATTACATTGTACTGTGCATCACCATCCTTGGTTCATTTTCCTTGGACTATTTATTCCTCTTCAATTCTCAAACTTGAATACCAATAGAAGGGGAGTGAAGATCCAACTTATTCCTTACCAATGGATTAGTTAGCATATCCAGAGGGTTCTCATCTATATGAATTTTATCTAATTTTAGCTTCCCATACTCCAACACCTTCCGTATAAAGTGATACCTCAATTGAATGTGTTTCATTCTTGAATGAAATGTTGAGTTCTTTTCCAGATGAATCATGCTTTGACTATCACTGAATAATCTACAATCCTCTTTCTCCTTACCTAAATCTTCCATGAACCTTCTCATCCATATCTTCTCCTTGCTATATTTTTTAGATGCAACATACTATGCCTCTGTAGTAGACAAAGAAAAAACCTTCTCCAATCTCAAAATAAAGCTAATTGTCATTCCAACTACTGTAAAAACATATCCAGTTGTACACCTCATGCCATCCAAATATCCATCCATATCTGAATAAAAATATCCGCATAAAGAAGTATCTAACCCTCCATAGCATAAATCCATATTGGATGTCCCTCTCAAATACTTGAGAATCCATTGGACTGCTTCCCAATGTTGTTTACCTGGATTATCCATAAACCTGCACATAAATCCCACTACCTCTATAAAGTTGTGTCTATTACAAACCATAGGGAACATGTGTCATGTACTCAACCTCCTAATATGACGAAGGACACTTCTCTTTGATCAATTTGAAGTGTCCATCTATAGGTGTTTTAATAGTTTTTGAATTCTTTATGTGGAACCTTTCTAATACCTTATTGATATAGGACTCCTGAGACAAATACAAATTCTTTTTTTACCTGTCTCAGTGAATTCGCATGCCAAGTATTTTCCTTGTAGAACCTAAATCCTTAATTGCAATATGTGAGCTAATCTTTCTTTGAGTTTACCAATGTCCTGCATACTAGATCCTACAATCAGCATATCAACCACATACAGTAACAAAACTACATTAATCCCATTTTTAAGCTTATTAAAATAAACATAATGGTCAAATTCACATCTCATATAACCATGCTCATGCATAAATTTTTCAAATCTCAAATATCATTTCCTTGTAGATTGTTTGAGCTGATATAGGATATTTTTCAATTTGTACACAAGTATCTCCTTACCATTGACTGCATAACCAAATGGTTGTTGCATATAAATATCTTCCTCGAAATCACCATGAAGAAAAGTCGTCTTAACATAAATTTTTCCTAAATGTAAATATTTTGTTGCAACCAAACTTTGAATAGTGTGAATAGAAGTCATATTAAGTATAGGAGAAAAAATATCATCAAAGTCAATACCTTAGTTCTATACAAAACCCTGTCTACCACAAGCCTCATCTTATACCTTTTCAGACCATCCTCTTTTTCCTTGATTCTATAAACCCATTTGTTTTGTAGTTTTTTCTTACCCAATGGTAACTTGACCAAATCCCATGTCTAGTTTTGTTCCAAGGAGTCCATCTCCTCATCCATGCCATGATCCCACTGCTCATGGGTATCTACCTGTATTTTTTCTTCAAAGCTTTTTGGTTCACAACTATCAGTCAATAATAAATTTAAAAAGGAAGGTGAAAATATATCTGGAGATCTACTTACCCTTTTTAACCTTCTCACTGAGATATGAGGTGTCTAGGATTCATTTTGTGTCTATTGCACAATTCATGTCAATATTTGTCAGTGACCGATGCCGATCACCTATAATTGACCACAACTTTCCTCTATCTGTCGATCAAATGTAGTTTTCTTAATGACATCAGTTCTAAGAATACTGATGTTAATTACTATAATTGTCTTCTGTGAACCTAATCATGTCACCGATGCCGGTTAGCCTGATTGACATCAGTTTTTGTATAATCGATGTCAGTGTCTGTGGATGTCTAATTTAAGTCTAAAAGTTGATTTTCCATCAAAATATCCTCAGCCTGTTCATTTTTAGGCACCAAAACCTGATCCCAATACATTATTCTTTCATTCTAATCAATGTAAGGACTCCTATAAATATTAGAATCTTCTAAATCCTAGAATCGATATCTGAAATCACTAGATCCATAACCAATGAAAGTACATCTCCTATATTTAGCATCTAACTTCTTCCTACTTTCTCTATCAACATACAAAAAATCTTCTGAGACAAATAATCCAAGAAAAGAAAAATCTATCTCTTTTTCGAACCAAGATTCTTCTAATATTCAACCATTCAGTGCTATTGAGGGGCCATAATTGATCAAGTACATTGTTGTATCCACTGCTTCTTCCCAAAACTTCAAATTCGAACCGACATGTATCCTCATACATATAGAACATTACATGATTGTTTTGTTCATTATTTCTACAACTCCATTCTCCTGTGGAGTTACAGGAACTGTTCTTTCTCTTTGTATTCAATTCTCTGAACAATAATAATTGAAATCATTGATGCAATACTCACCACCATTGTGAGATCTAAGGAACTTCAACTTTAAGTAAGTTTCATTTTCCACAAGGTCTTTCCACCTTTTAAAAGTTTATAAAACATCAGATTTAATCTTAATACAATATATCCATACCTTTCTTTTGGCATCATAAATGAAAGTCACATAAGATTTGGATCCTCTAATATAAGCTATCTGAGCTGGCACCCCACACATCTTAGTGTACAAGATATAATTTATACTTCTTCTTTGAGGACCGAACCTTGAGAAATCCCACTCTCTTCTTCTTTGTAAATACGCAATGCTCACAAAATTCAAGATCTAATTGTTTCAATTCTGATAGCTTACCCTTAGCCTTTAAGATATGCATTACTTTTTGACTCATATGCCTCAAAAAATTATTCCAAATGGTTACATCGTAAACTATAGTAAATATCACAAAAAAGAAATTAGTAACATAGGTAGACAGATATAAAGTTCCTACCTTCTTACCTCTTGCAACCAAAAGAGATCCCTTGGTAACTGTTATCCAAATAACCCTCCCATCTATTTGGATGACTTTTACTTTCACTTTGGCTCTGATGCTTTACATTTCAGGTTACACACCCACAAGATTTCTCATTTGGAAACATTTTTATAGGTTTTAGTCCGTCCACGCCCACCTCCCCATGCCATGCAATTCTTTCGCGCACCCCTCTGCAGATGCCTCCCAAATTAGCTAAGTTCTGGATCTTCCTGTTATGCACTCATTTTTCCCTATTTTATCATGCACCCTCCTTTAGTTAAACAACTACACACCCTATTTCCATGCCTTCTGTAGGTATTCCTTCCTCATGTGTGCACACCTATGCTTCTTCCTTCTCTGTATATCTCTTCTGTGCCTTGTGCCTGACTCTTCGACTTCAAAATCAAGCCTAGAGTGAGCCAACTTTAAGAAAAGAAACAAAATGTCCAAAAAAGGTACCACATGTCTCATTAGTGCACGTTCAAAGGTATAAAACAGGTAGATGCCCTAAATGAGCATAGGATTTCCACGTGTCAAGGGCCGAAGAAATTTTCAAGGACCGTTGAAAATTCTAAGATCCAGTGGAAGCCTCCACGTGCCTCATCAGTGTAACTCCAAAGGTAAAATCTAAAAGGAAGGCCCCAAAAAGGCTCATCCCCTCCATGTGATTAGAGTCCGAAAAGGCAGAGTTGGCTATTGAGTCAAAAAAGTATAAAGGAGTCAGTGGAAGCCTCCATGTGTCTCAACGTGGTCAGACTCCAAAATGAGTGGGGTCCCCAAATGAGCGCAGACTCCCCACGTGGTCAGAGCTTGAGAAAGTTGCACCAACCATTCAAAAATTTGAAGTGAAGTAGTAGGACCACGGATGATGCCATGTGTCCAATTGACAAATATTCAAGAGTGAAAGAAGGTGGGTGAAATATTATGGAACATGGGGATACCACGTGGATCTTGCATGGATTTTAATATTACGAGCCCACGTTAAATGCATGAACCTGACCTTCATACAACCATATCTTTCAATTGGGAACTTGGATTTGATCAAGGGAGGAATTTTTTGATGTCGGCTTCTCACCCACCACCAGAATGTTTCAATCCACCATTTTGAGGAAGTCACACTTCTCACCCTAATACCATAATGAAGAATGAGCTTCCTTTCTTACCTAGAAAGGAACATTAATGGAGGCAAGGGCTCTATCAGTGAACCCATCATTTTTGCAAGTGAATTCCAATGCTTTCTAGGGTGGTTAGAGTATGTAAATTCAATGCATTGTTGTGGGAGTTAAAGAAGGAATCGAATTTACCCTCTCTCATTCTCTCATTATTCTATATATTGTAAAGGAGGGGCATTTTCTAAAATCTTGGTTACTCTTCTCTCCTCCCTCCCTCTCTCTTTATTCCCTAAAGTCGAATGTTGATTTTAATCCTCCTCTCTTGGCTTTGTAATGCAATTTTCTTACCTCTTTCCCACTTATGATGTACTGTGTGAACTCATGGAGCAAAAAAAAATCTTTTGTGATGCATTTTGTCCATCCTTGCTTATTTTATTGTCTCTTCTTACCTCTCATCATGGCAAGGTATATTGTGCATAATCATGATGTCTATTGTAGTTGCTAAGATTTTTGTTTAATGGGTTTGAAGTGGTGTTCTATGTGAACTCTATCTCTAGTCTATGGTGAACTCTATCTCTAGTCTATGTGAACTCTATCTCTGGTCTGTGGTGAATATAGAGGGTTTCTTTATTTTCATACTCTCTCCCACCTGTCTCCTTGGAATTATTATATTAGAAGTAGATAGTCACATTTGCTTCCTTAGAAGTAGTTTAGCATTAGGATTAGGAAGAGGAGGTCTTCCTTCTGAAGAGGACCATCTCAAGTTCACAATTCCCACAAATTGAGAGATGGTCCCATGTTATGCATATTACACCAAATTCCCCAATCAAATCTAAGGCCAATCGGGGGGTGTTGTAATTCTTCACCAATATATTTAGCATGCCCTATGGGACATATTTTAAGCACCTTACCACTTCATCTTAGAAGGTTGGTGTGTTCCTCTTAAGATTCATCCTTCAAGAGGCACATATAAAGGACATATGGCGACTTCATCTAGTCAACAACCCATCCTCTAAGTTATAGAATTTCTTTCCATCCATTTCCACCCATTATTATTTCTGTATATTTCATTTTCTTCCATTCCATGAAGTTGTGCAATCATGAATTTATTTTCATCCTAGAATTCACACTTACAGCAATAGTAGTGCAACCCACCTCCAATTCATTTCTCAACTCCTGCATTTCAACATTAGGATCAGATTTAAAACTATCATTCTTACCAATACAAGTAGTGTCAAATCCAGTCTAGCTATGGAGCTTATCAAGATGAAGGGTACGTATATGATGATAACAATTATATGGAGAATGTTGATATGTTGGAGAAGATTCAAATAATGAAGGATAACATGGTTCAGTCTTGGGATACAACACAAATAAAGGCATTCAAAATTGGTTACAGGGCACCTTGTCAATGGGAAGACCCTTTTCCAAAAGACTATAGCCTGCAGGAGAAGCTTGACTTCATGGTTGAAATGCTTCCCCAACTTGCATAGTGGATTGAGGAGATAGAGGCCTAAAAACTTGGTTCCAGGAAACCTTTTCAATAGGTAAGTCTTACACCATCATCGAGTTATTTTCTCTCCATTCCACAATTAGCACCATCTTAACCTGAGCTACAATTTTCAAGATTTCCATCTGTTGCACCAAGTGTCATTTTTCCTTTTCCATCTCCTAGTCTTCCATCTTAACTAAATTCTTCTTTCTTTTTTCCTTCCAAGAAATCATCCCCTCCAAACAAACAAGAAGTATCACTTCCCCAAAAACCAAAAATAATTACAAAAAGGGTTGAAACCCCATCCACTTCTCCTCTTGCTTTCCCAATTCCATGTCGGGAAGAAATTCCAAAAACTAGTCAAGGAGAGCTAAATAGAGAATAAATGATCAAAATATTGGTGAGATTGGCTCTCAAATTTGGGATTACAAAAATCCCCTTGATGGTTAAACCTTCAGAGTAGGTTGGGGTAAGACCAAAAGCGGTGGAAGCTGAGTTTGTAGTAGAAGAAGAACAAGAAAAAGAGGAAGAAGATCAGCAATCCGTATGCTCATAATGCAATTTCTGTAATAGAACTTTATCTAAAGATAATATTGATCTAATCCAAGCTGCACAGAAAGTTAAGAGGGAGGTAGAACTATCATTTGCAAGTCTTATTGAAGAGGAGCAATTGGAAGAGATAAAATCAGAGTTGAAGTCACTTGATGAAGAAAGCATTATTGAATATTTTTTTCTTTCATTTGAAGGGCATGATTTGATTGATGAATCCATGATGGAGGAGATCTATTACGAAGACCATGCTGCCCCAAATAGTCCTCTAGAGTAGTAAATTGAAAATTTTTATTTGACAAATTCCATGCTAGAGGAAGAGGCTATCCAAGAGCAAGTCATTCTTCAAAAAACAACGGAGGAACTCAAGAGCCAACAATGTGTTACAAAAAATTATAATGATGCAAAAATAACTCCATTGGATGTTACAATAGATAACAATGAGCTGTATATTGTAGAAGAGTTCCATACTGCCACAAAGGAAGGAAAAGAGTAAAAATATCCCATCTCTTCCACACCATCCATCCAGGAAGGTCCATTAAAAGACTCCATTCTTCGAGTTGAATTTTATAACCATGGGAACATTCAAAGGACCAAACCATGCCCTATAAAGGTAATTAACTTCATTGGATCAGAGGTAGAAGCCAAAACCTGTCATGCTCACTTCATGGCATGAGGATGAGTATCAAAGCACTAAGGGTCACCATCATTACCTCCAGGAGTCCAATGTCAATCAACTTGAGGAGATATTTTTTATTGATATTGATACTTTGGTAATTTGGGTGGAGAATCGACCTCTTGTCAAATTTTCACCCAAAATAACAGCCATGTTTAGCTCTAAATAACAAACATGGCTTCCAATTTTTAGAAAGGCAAGCTACTTCTCCCTGCTAGTCACAAGAATTTTTTGAGTGCCCTCTACTTCCAGTTAGCATAGAGTAGTTAGGTTTTCTTTGAGAAGAACAAGTGCTTTTGTACACTCTGCATGTTCCTCTTGTGGCATGTATGATCTTTCCATTTTGTACATAATGTGTTGTGGTGTTTTGTTGCTCATGCATAGTACATTGGAGGTAGCGCTTGGGGAGATAGACCTAGTTCCAATAATGTTTCAGTGAAATGTCTAGGTCAATATAATTTTATGCTCTCAAAAATCTCACCTTCAATATTTTCTTATGAGAATTGAGAGAGTGGATAGCGGGGAAGGCTTAGGGTCACCAAGTGCAAGAAGTCAAGTTCAAGTTTCAAATTAAAGATTAGTATCAGGATATCATTCATGACTTTATGCCCGATGGATACTTCCAAGGCCATTGGTCTCTTCATCTATGAGGGAAATGGACCTAAAATTTTCCAAATTGTTTTCCAAATAACCCTCTCGGTAGGTGAGTTCCAATGCTTTTTGGGGTGGTTGGAGTAGGTGAATTCAATGCATTGTTGGGGTAGTTGAAGTAGGATTCAAGTTTTCCCTCCCTCCTTCTCTCATTCTTCTATATATTTTAAAGGAAGGGAATTTTCTAAAAGGTTGGTCATTCTTCTCTTCTGCCTCCCTTTCTCTTTCTTCTCTAGGGTCGAATGTGGAGTTTTAGCCTCCTCTCCTAGCTTTCTAATGGCATTTACTTGCCTTTTGTCGACTGATGATGTATTGTGTGAACTCATGGACCAAAAAAATATGTTTTGTGATGCATTTTATCCATCCTTCCTTATCTTATTATCTCTTCTTTCCTCTCATCATTGCAGGGTATATTTTTCATACTTCTGATGTCCATTGTAGATTCTAAGAGATATTTTTAATGGGTTTAAAATGGTGTTCTGTGTGAAATCTATCTTTGGTCTATGGTGTATCTTGTCGACCCTCTCCATTTCTCACCTCTCTCAACTTTAGGAAGTTGTATTTTTTATTAGCAACCCCCTTTTCTTCGTGCTATCACCTCTGTAGTCTAGGAATTTTTTTATTTTCATGCTCTCTCTCTCCCTGTCTCTTTGGCATTGTTAGATTAGGATTAGATATTCACATTTCCTTCCTTAGAAGTAGTTTACAATTAGGATTAGGAAGAGGAAGTTTTCCTTCTCTTGAGGACCATCTCGAGTTCACAAGTACCACAGCTTGAGAGATGGTCCCATGTTATGTAGATTAAACTGAATGCCCCACTCAAATCTAAGGCCATTTGGGGGGTGCTCTAATTCTGCACCAATAGTAACCTTCCAAGACTGAGTTATGAATGTAACCATGCATCTAGATTCACCCAGTTTCCTTTCAGATATTAGATTTATTTTTAGGCTTGGCACATGTTTCACATATTTCAATTCCCATGGATTTCCATTCTACAACTTGAGATAAACAACACCTTTACTAGTAATATTTCATGGCTCATCATCTCCTAAATAAACTTGTCCAAAATCATCCTGAACATAATTTCTAAAATAACTATTATTATTAGTGGCATGGAAAGAAGCTCTATAATCTAAAATCCAAGTTTTCTAATATATTTTTCAAGGAGAGAATAAGGGTATATTTATTTAGCTCACTCGCAATGTTTGACTCTTTTCCATTTTCTTTAACTTTGTTTTATGTATTATCTTTTTTTTCCTTGGACAAACACTACTTATTTATGTTTCCTCTCTTTCGATAATTCTAGCAAGGTAAGTGTTGGTACCTAGATCTCGATCTGCCATGTCTAGAATTTGATCTTCTATTCTTATTTCTCTTAGATGATCTCTCCTTAGATCTTCCTCTACTTTCGACATTTAAAGAGTTTCTAGATGATGTTTCTCATGAGAGTTTCCTACGTATTTCCTCACTAAGGATTATGCTAACCACATCATAAAATTTTAAATGTTTAGAAGCATTCATTTTATTACTAACAACCCTTACCAAGCTATACCAACTATCTGGAAAAGAGCATAAGAATAAAAGTTCTTTCACTTCATCATCAAATTGAATTTCTACCAATTTTACTTGATTTACAATAGATTTTAAATCATTTAAATGATTAGATACAGATCCACCTTATTGCATATTAGAATTTTTAAAAAAATCATCAAATATACCTTATTTGAAGCATTGGGAGTTTCATATAAATTTACTAAATATTTCATCAACTCTACCATGGTTTTTGCATTTGTAAAATTCCAAGCCACTGATGTTGTCAAGCTCAATCTTATAGATCCCATAGCCTTTCTGTCAAGAACCTTCCATTCTTCAGAAGTCATCATGCTCAATTTTCCATGCTCATCTAATGGTAAATATAGATCTTTTTGATATAAATAATCCTCCACTTGCATCCTACATAGTTGATAATTACGACCATAAAATTTCTCCACTCGGTATTTACTATCTTGTGTGATTCCTCTACTCCAACTCAATCAGAAAACCCTCTGTGAGTAAACCATTTCAACACACAAAACCTCCACAAAAAATCTCTTATAATGTTTGTTGGGGTTAAAAAATATAACAGTGTTAGACATATCTAATATAATATAAAGCATACAAGCAATAAATGTGGAAATAAGCTAGAAGATCAAATAAACAAGAGAAAAATAACGCCAAATTTAATGTTGTTCGACCAGTCTATGCTACATCCACCAAGAAACGATAATTAATATTATTCAGTGATTTACATAGGAAATACAATGAAGATCTGATATCTTCCAACACCTCACAGGATGTTCAATGTTTTTCCCTCACTCATCTACTCTTTCTTGCCCACTAAGAAAAATTACATGAAAACAATTGCTATTTTATTCTCTCATAGCCTCATTGCATGCATACATGCATATATAACTATTTTGGGAAACTACCTATGATTTTACAATCAATAAATCATCTTTAAAACAAGTGATTTATTCTAATTCTTGTTAAAGAACAAAAACACCATCATACAGGTGACCGATGTCGATCTATGCCTAACCAATGATGGTCATGTCCTAAATGATGCCAGTTATACCCTGCCCAATTCCAATTATTGTCAAAACCAGTAACATGTCAAAGTAAGTTTCCTATGAAACAATTAAGCTCCATACACAATAGGAATGTTGTAGAACCCATTATTTTTAGACACAAATACAACAGTAAAAATACCGGAATAGATTTTTTTTTACTTTAAATGCTCACTACAAAGCATCACATGGGATCCAATAGATAAAATTAACATAGCATAAGACACTTGCACAAGTTATCAACTAACATAGACACATGACAACACCATATAAATATTGATGCCACACTTTCCCCAATGAACGAATACTAGTAATGACCTAAACAAAAAAAAGGGACCCAAGGATTGGAAAACCCAAAAAACATCATTACCATGACTACATCTTAGTTATGATTAACATTCCAAGAACATCATTATACAAGGATAAATTTCTCCTCTTTCCCCCTACAGATTCTTATATTCATTTCACATTTAACTTACAGTTCTACCATTTTAGTTGGCTCTTTATCCCTTATGAAAATCTACAAAATTAATTAATTTTTTTTCCATATTTAAAATTGAATACAAAGTTCCTAATCATCTCAATATTATGTTAAGATTATACTTCTTAAGAAAATAAATAGAGAAATTAGTACAAGCTCATACACCTTCCCAACATAGTGATGAGCATGGGGCAGAGAACTCCCACGTGAAGTCATCTAGATGAGAGTCACCACAGAGAAGTTCTAAAGACAATACTACAGGACAAAAAGACATATCTAGGAGCCCTAGGCAACATGACGATTGTGTTGACATACATAGAGGTAGATAGTCTACTATGGAAGATCGAATCAGAGAGATTCTAAAAACTCTATCCATCTCATTTCGCTAGGCTCACATTGGAATTTCAGTAAGAGGCATGGTTGGTCATCTTGAGTGGATTCTTTAAGTTATGTTCATGTACCAACAAAATGAGAGCTTGTGTTTCCATTCACCTTCTAAGACATGGATCCAGGGTTTTGTGGAGGCCCAAGGAGAAAAAACTCCATGTGGATTCCAAGATAGTAACATGGGAGATCTTCGAGGAGAATTTTAGGAGTAGATACTTTTCCATGAGATTCATTTAGCAGGGGATAGATGAGTTCCATGACCGTTGGTAAGCATTCATGATGGTGGCAGAGTATGAGATTCACTTCTTGGACCTACTTCATTATGTGGACTAAATTTAGGATGAGCACGTGAGGATCCATATGTTCATTAGAGGCCTGAACCTAAACATTGGAGGGGTAATGCAGACTCATTTCCTACAGACTTTAGCAGAGGTCATTGAGAAGCCCTATATCAAAAAGGAGACAAGGGGTAAGACACAACAGGAAAAAGATAGAGTGCATAGTTGTATCAAGATGATGCAGGATAGCATATCGAGGGGGTCATCTCCTCATCCTCATGGAGGATATAATTCTATGCAATATTCATTCAGATTACCACATAAACCAAATCAGCATCAGTAGTAACAAACTTTTCCTCCATTTAGGCCTCCACAGTTATTTTATGGTCAAAGGAGATGTGGTATGGTGCCTCCTAATAGGGGGCCAGTTAGGACTTAAGCACCACCTAGAGCTTAGTCAGTAGGATCTCATTAGCACTGACCTTAGCAGTCCATAGAGGGATAATTAGGATACATGGCACAGATAACTAGAGTACCTTCTGGATCTGCTTCTCATTGGAGAGGATATGGTAGTTGTTATCGATGTAGATTACTTGGGAATCATTGGAGACACTACCCATAGAACCCTAATAACAAGGGTAAGGCAAAATTTTCAAAGCATACAATAGGTGTCATGGCTAGGAGCCACATAATATATGCCACGTTCGAGAACACATGAGAATAGAACTAGAGCATGGTGATGGAGATGACATGTAGAATTAATGGCATACCCATTTCATTTTTATTTGATGTGGATTCCTTATATTCTTTTATTTGTTATTTTTTTATAGAGTGATGCAGGCTGATGGTAGTTACGTAGATCAGTGGTTGGGATGTAGAGAAGGCTTCCAGAGCCAAGCTCTTTATATACACCTTGGTCAACGAGTGCATAGTTGACCTAGGAACCTTTTCCATGACTCTGGATCTTTTTATCCTTTTGTTGGGTTCAAATGGGATTATTCTAGGCATGGATTGGTTATCTACACACAAGGCAAGAGTCAATTGTTATAGTAAGGTAATATTATGTGCTAATGATTTGAAAGTACAGAAACTGATAGTGAGACTTAGGATACCCACCTATATTCACAACATCTTCGCTATAAATCTTAAGCAATGTGTGCGACGCGGTTGCCAATTATATGCCATAATGGTTAGTGACTGATTTGAGGTTGATCCTAGGGGTTGTTGCTTGGTAACAATTATATATTGAGGTATTTTTTAGATGTCTTTCCACATGAGTTTTCAGGGTTACCTCACCCACGTGAGATATATTTTACCATATATTTAGTTCCAGGAGAGGATCCTATCTCACGAGCACCTTATAGGATGACTACCCCTTAAATCTATGAGCTCAAGTTACAGGTGGAGTGACTTCTGGAGAAATGCCTAATGCATCGTAGTGTATCCCCTTAGGGTGCACTAGTGATTTTTGTAAAAAAAGGATAGATCCTTCTGATTATGTATTGATTATCATCATCGGAACAAAGTAACAATCAAGAATTTTTACCCCCTTCAATGCATTGATGATTTATTTGACTAGATGAAGGGGGACATAGTATTTTACAAGATAGATCTTAAGTCTAAATACCATTAGCTAAGGATCAAAGAGGTATATATTCATAAGACAACCTTCCGTATGAGATATGGTCATTACGAGTTCACAGTAGTGCCTTTTGGTCTGATGAATGCCCCCGCTGTATTCATAAAACAAGTGATTTATTCTAATTCTCGTTAAAGAACAAAAACACCATCGTACAGGTGACCGATGTCGATCTATGCCTGACCAACAATGGTCATGTCCTAAATGATGTCAGTTAAACCCTGAATGATTCATATTATTTTCAAAACTAGTAACACGTCAAAGTAAGTTTCCTATGAAACAATTAAGATCCATACTCTACAGGAATGTTGTAACACTCATTATTTTGAGACACAAATACAATAGTAAAAATACTGGAATATTTTTTTTCTACTTTGAATGCTCACTACAAAACATCACATGGGATCTAATAGATAAAATTAACACATCATAAGACACTTGCACAAGTTATCAACTAACATAGACAAATGACAACACCATATAAATGTTAATGCCACACTTTCTCCAACGAACGAATACTAGCAATGACCCAAATAAGAAAAGGGACCCAAGGATTGGAAAACCCACAACACAACATTACCATGATTACATCTTAGTTATGATTAACATTCCAAGAACATTATTATACAAGGATAACTGTCTCATCTTTCCACCTACAAATTCTTATATTCATTTCAGTTGGCTCTTTATCCCTTATGAAAATCTCCATAATTTACTTAATTTTTTTGCCATATTTCAAATTGAATACAAAGTTCCTAATTATCTCATTATTATGTTGAGATTATACTTCTCAAGACAAGAAATAGCGAAATTAGTATAAGCTCATACATCTTCTCAACATAGTGATGAGCATGGGTCAGAGAACTCCCACGGGGAGTTAGCTAGATGAGATTCACCATAGAGAAGTTTCAAAGACAACTCTATAGAACACAAAGACATATATAGGAGCCCTAGGAAACATGACGATTGTGTTAAGAGACCTAGAGATAGATAGTCTACTATGGAAGATTGTATCAGAGAGATTATACAAATTCTATCCATCTCATTTTGCTAGGCTCAAATTGGGCTTTTAGTAAGAGGCATGGTTGGTCAGCTTGAGTGGATGCTTCAAGCTATGTCCATGTACCAACAAAATGAGAGCTTGTGTTTCCATTCACCTTCTAAGACATGGAGCCAGGGTTTGGTGGAGGACAGAGGAGATAAACCTCCATCTGGATTCCAAGATAGTCACTTGGGAGCTCTTTGAGGAGAATTTCAAGAGTAGATACTTGTCCAAGAGGTTCATTCAACAGAGGATAGATGAGTTCCATGACCGTCGGTAAGCATCCATGATGGTGGCAGAGTATGAGATTCACTTCCTAGACCTACTTCATTATGTGGACTACATTTAGGATGAGCACGTGAGGATCCATATGTTCATTAGAGGCCTGAACCTAGACATTGGAGGGGTAATGCACATTCATTTCCTATAGAATTTAGCAGAGGTCATTGAGAATCCCTATATCAAAAAGGAGACAAGGGGTAAGACACAACAGGAAAAAGATAGAGTTCATAGTTGTATCAAGATGATGCAGGATAGCATATCGAGGGAGTCATCTCCTCATCCTCATGGAGGATATAATTCTATGTAATATTCATTCAGATTACCACATAAACCAAATCAGCATCAGTAGTAATAAACTTGTCCTCCATTTAGGCCTCCACAGTTATTTTATGGTCATAGGAGATGTGGTATGGTGCCTCCTACTAGGGGGCCAGTCAGGACTTAAGTACCACCTAGAGCTTAGTCAGTAGGATCTCATTAGCGATGACCTCAGTAGTCCATAGAGGGATAATTAGGATACATGGCACAGATAACTAGAGTACCTACTGGAGCTGCTTCTCATTGGAGAGGATATGGTAGTTGTTATCAGTGTAGAGTACTTGGTAACCATTAGAGACACTGCCCATAGAACCCTAATTACAAGGGTAAGGCAAAATTTTCAAAGCATACAATAGGTTAAATGGCTAGGAGCCACATAATATATCCCACGTTTGAGAAAAAATGAGAATAGCACTAGAGCATGGTGATGGAGATGACATGTAGCATTGCTGGCATACCCATTTCATTTTTTTTTTATTTAGATTCCTTATATTCTTTTATTTCTTATTTTTTGTAGAGTGATGCAGGCTGGTGGTAGTTAGGTAGATCAGTAGTTGGGATGTAGAGATGGCTTCCAGAGCCAAGCTCTTTGTAGACGCCTTGGTCAACGAGTGCATAGTTGACCTAGGAACCTTTTCCATGACTCTGGATCTTTTTATCCTTTCGTTGGGTTCAAATGGGATTATTCTAGGCATGGATTGGTTATCTACACACAAGGCAAGAGTCAATTGTTATAGTAAGGTAATATTATGTCCTAATGATTTGGGAGTAGAGACACTAATAGTGGGACTTAGGATACCCACCTATATTCACAACATCTTCGCTATACATCTTAAGCGATGTGTGCGACGCGGTTGCCAGTTATATGCTGTAATGGTTAGCGACTGATCTGAGGTTGATCCTAGGGGTTGTTGCTTGGTGATCATTATATCTTGAGGTATTTTTTAGATGTCTTTCCACATGAGTTTTTGGGGTTACCTCGCCCACGTGAGATATATTTTCACATAGATTTAGTTCCAGGAGCAGAGCCTATCTCACGAGCACCTTATAGGATGACTACCCCTTAACTCTGTGAGCTCAAGTTATAGGTGGAGTGACTTCTGGAGAAATGCCTAATGCATCCTAGTGTATCCCCTTAGGGTGCACCAGTGATTTTTGTAAAAAAAGGACAGATCCTTCTGATTATGTATTGATTATCATCATCAGAACAAAGTAACAATCAAGAATTTTTACCCCCTTCAATGCATTGATGATTTATTAGACTAGATGAAGGGGGACATAGTATTTTACAAGATAGATCTTAAGTCTAAATAACATTAACTGAGGATCAAAGAGGTATATATTCATAAGACAACCTTTCGTATGAGATATGGTCATTTACGAGTTCATAGTAGTGCCTTTCGGTCTGATGAATGCCCCCCGCTGTATTCATAAAACAAGTGATTTATTCTAATTCTCGTTAAAGAACAAAAACACCATCGTACAGGTGACCGATGTCGATCTATGCCTGATCAATGATGGTCATGTCCTAAATGATGTCAGTTAAACCCTGAATGATTCCTATTATTTTCAAAACCAGTAACACGTCAAAGTAAGTTTCCTATGAAACAATTAAGCTCCATACTCAAAAGGAATGTTGTAACACCCATTATTTTTAGACACAAATACAACAGTAAAAATACTGGAATAGTTTTTTTTACTTTGAATGCTCACTACAAAACATCACATGGGATCTAATAGATAAAATTAACACATCATAAGACACTTGCACAAGTTATCAACTAACATAGACAAATAACAACACCATATAAATGTTAATGCCACACTTTCTCCAATGAATGAATACTAGCAATGATCCAAAAAAGAAAAGGGACCCAAGGATTGGAAAACCCACAACACAACATTACCATGATTACATCTTAGTTATGATTAACATTCCAAGAACATTATTATACAAGGATAACTATCTCATCTTTCCACCTAGAAATTCTTATATTCATTTCAAATTTAACTTACAATTCTACCATTTCAGTTGGCTCTTTATCCCTTATGAAAATCTCCATAATTTACTTAATTTTTTTGCCATATTTCAAATTGAATACAAAGTTCCTAATTATCTCATTATTATGTTAAGATTATACTTCTCAAGACAAGAAATAGCGAAATTAGTAGAGGCTCATACACCTTCCCAACATAGTGATGAGCATGGGGCAGAGAACTCCCACAGGGAGTTAGCTAGATGAGAGTCACCATAGAGAAGTTTTAAAGACAACTCTATAGGACACAAAGACATATATAGGAGCCCTAGGAAACATGACGATTGTGTTAAGAGACCTAGAGATAGATAGTCTACTATGGAAGATTGTATCAGAGAGATTATACAAATTCTATCCATCTCATTTTGCTAGGCTCAAATTGCGCTTTCAGTAAGAGGCATGGTTGGTCAGCTTGAGTGGATGCTTCAAGTTATGTCCATGTACAAACAAAATGAGAGCTCATGTTTCCATCCACCTTCTAAGAGATGGAGACAGGGTTTGGTGGATGACCGAGGATATAAACCTCCATGTGGATTCGAAGAAAGTTACTTCAGAGATCTTTGAGGAGCATTTCAAGAGTAAATACTTGTCCAAGAGGTTTATTCAGCAGAGGATAGATGAGTTCCATGACCATTGGCAAGCATCCATGATGGTTGCAAAGTATGAGAGTCACTTCTAAGGACCTACTTCATTATGTGGACTACTTATTTAGGATGAGCATGTGAGGATCCATAGGTTCATTAGTGGCCTGAAGCAAGACATTAGAGGGGTAATACACATTCATTTCCTACAGAATTTAGCAGAGGTCATTGAGAAGCCCTATATCATAAAGGAGACCAGGGGTAAGACACAATAGGAATAAGATAAAGTGTGGAGTTGTATCAAGTTGATGCAAGATAGCAAATCGAGGGGGTCATCTCCTCCTCCTCATGGAGGATATGGTTCTACGTAATATTCATTTTGACTGCCACAGAAACCAAATCAGGATCAGTAGCAATAGACTTTTCCTCCATTTAGGCCTCCATAGATATTTTATGGCCATAGGGGATGTGGTATGTGGCCTCCTAACTAGGGGGCCAATCAGGACTTAAGCACCACCTAGAGCTTAGTCAATAGGATCTCATTAGAAATAACCTTAGTAGTCCATAGAGGGATAATTAGGATACATGGCATAGATAACTAGAGTACCTGCTGGAGCTGCTTCTCATTGGAGAGGACATGGTAGTTGTTATCGGTGCAGAGTACTTGGGAATCATTGGAGAGACTTCCCATAGAACCCTAATAACAAGGGTAAGGAAAAAGTTTCAAAGCATACAATAGGTTACATGACTAGGATCCACATGATATATGCCATGTTTGAGAACTAGTGAGAATAGCACTAGAGCACAGTGATGGAGATGACATGTAGCATTGATGGCATACCCATTTCATTTTTATTTGATTTGGATTCCTTATATTCTTTTATTTCTTATTTTTTAGTAGAGTGATGCAGGCTGGTGGTAGTTAGGTAGATCAATAGTTGGGATGTAGAGATGGCTTCCAAAGCCAAGCTCTTTGTATATGCCTTGGTCAATGAGTGCATAGTTGACCTAGGAACCTTTTCCATGACTCCAGATCTTTTTATCCTTTCGTTGGGTTCAAATGGGATTATCCTAGGCATGGATTGGTTATCTACACACAAGGCTAGAGTCAATTGTTACAGTAATGTAATATTATGTCATAATGATTTGGGAGTAGAGACAGTGATAGTGGGACTTAGGATGCCCACCTCTATTCACAACATCTTCACTATATAGCTTAAGCGATGTGTGCGATGAGGTTACCAGTTATATGCTGCAATGGTTAGCGACTTATTTGAGGTTGATTCCAGTGGGTTGTTTCTTAGTGATCATTATATCTTGAGGTATTTTTTATATGTCTTTCCACATGAGTTTTCGGGGTTACCTCACCCATGTGAGATAGATTTTCACATAGATTTGGTTCCAGGAGCAGAGCCTATCTCATGAGCACCTTATAGGATGACTACCCCTTAACTCTACGAGCTCAAGTTGCAGGTGGAGTGACTTCTAGAGAAAGGCCTAATGCATCCTAGTGTATCCCCTTAGGGTGTACCAGTGATTTTTGTAAAAAAAGGACAGATCCTTCTGATTATGTATTGATTATCGTCATCGGAATAAAGTAACAATCAAGAATTTTTACCCCCTTCGATGCATTGATGATTTATTTGACTAGATGAAGGTGGACATAGTATTTTCCAAGATAGATCTGAAGTCTCGATACCATTAGCTAAGGATCAAAGAGGTAGACATTCATAAGACAACCTTCCGTATGAGATATGGACACTACGAGTTCATAGTAATGCCTTTTGGTCTGACGAATGCCCCTATAGTATTCATGAGTTTGATGAATGGGGTATTCCAGAAATTTTTGGATTGATTCATGGTCATATTTCTTGATGATATTTTGATTTACTGACATACACATGAGGAGAATGAGGATCAGCTTCAATAGGTTTTGTAGTGTCTTTGTGAGAAATAGCTTTACGGGAACATGGAGAAGTGTGCATTATTTCAGTCAGAGGTGCAGTACTTGGGTCACATCATTTCAAGGGAATGTATCTCTATTGATCCTTCCAATATTTGAGCTATTATGGATTGGCTTGCACCAACTAGTGTAAATAAGGTGTGTAGTTTCATGGGGTTGGTAGGATAATACATTAGATTTGTTCAGGACTTTTCTCGGTTTACACACCCCATCACTTCCCTTTAGCAGAAAGAGAAGAAGTTTGTTTGGTACAATAGATGCGAGAAGGCCTTCAGTACACTGAAGGGATGCCTTATGATAGCACTAATTCTTAATGTTCCAAACCATTAGAGGGATTTATTTTTATGTACAAATGCTTCCATGGAAGATTTAGGTGGAGTATTAATGCAGGAGGTCCGTGTGGTTTCCTTTGACTCTTTCAAACTCAAATATCATGAGCTCAATTATCCAACTCATGACGTTGAGCTTGCAATGGTTATGCATGATTTCATTTGATGGAGGTATTTCCTTCTTGGTAGGAGATGTATCCTCAAGATAGACCACTTGAGCTTACATCACCTCTTTACATAACCCAATCTCAATGCTTGTCAATGACATTGGATGCACTTTTTATGTGAGTATGACATGGAGATAGAGCATGTGAAGGGGAAGGAGAATGTTTTTTATGACTCTCTGAGTAGATAGAGACATGTGGTTATTGCTACTTCAATGGGTACTGATTTGCAGAGTAGGATT
>CM034155.1:463248804-463444962 GCA_019776745.2 Taxus chinensis | reverse complement strand
TCTCAAGCCCTACAAACACTCAGTCCCCACGGCAGAGAATATAGTTGAAGCAATTTAAAATATTCAGCAACGGATTCTTAAGCTTGGTGGGCCTCCTCAATAAGTGGATGTTTTCCCCTTCTAGGCTACTCCTATCCTCCTTATTTTTCTCAAATCAGGCTCATTGTAATTAATTAAGGATCTTGTGTTGAGAACTTCCTTAATTAACATTTTAGTTAAAAGAAACAGTTACCAAGTGTAACTAATTTGTAAGTTATATAATGGGCTCTCTACGGAATTTTCAAGGGCTAGAACTCTGTTTATTTATAAAAGTGTAAAGGAGTAAAAAAGCTATCAATACAAGAAGATATTTCTTTCTGTTTCCATCTACTCTTGTTCTTTCATTGGTATCTGTTTAACATTATTGAATCATTAAGTCTGTTTTAATTCAAGAAGCTTTGTATTCTTGTGAATGTCATCTCTAGAACTTTGTGTCTATGAAATAACATCTATGGTCTTAAATGCAAATGATTATATTCTACATGATTCCCTTATGGCATGGGTAAAGAATTATTTTGTTATCTATATTTCTTGAGAGAAATTTTCTGCCCCCTCCCATTCCTTAATTCTTCTATCCTTTTGTATTGATGATTTGTTATATTAGAACACTTACATGATTTCAAAGTTCCTCATTAAAACTACATGTTGTACATTTGTAAATAAGTTTTTTCCTTTAATAAGGGAACCTCTCCCATTAAGGAGGATGGACCTTCTATCCCCTGATTGTTGCTTTCAATAAATTCCTTATTTGACAACCAACAATTCTGATTTTTTAGTAGATCTAAAGTAGATTAAGGATGATCAAAAATCTTCATATTATGAGCATAGTGTGCATGAAGGCCCCCTACTCCTACAAAGTACTGATTTCATCCCAATTTTTAAAACCTAAAGAAAGTTTGTAGATCATTTTTGAATATAAATCACCTGATCTAAGGGATGAGAATCATATTTTCAGTTTATTAGATTTTATGATTGATGACAAAAAAAAGAAAGATTAGTTTCATAATGATCATCATCAAACAATTGAGTGTGAAGATCCTTATTTTTCTACATGCATGGAAATAGCCACATTATTAGGGACTTACAGTGTTCCATAAGGACTATCAAATGATACTACAAGCATTCATAAGAAACAATCTTTCATTGGGGAAACTAAAGGTCCATAGGGCATTGTAAGAATGGATAGAAGGGAAGAAATTGAAAATATTGCTGAAATATCAGTCATGGTAGTAACGGATCAAAATATTGAAGAGGTTGAATGCTTTTCATATCAATTTCAGAATGTCAAAGAGAATACACAATAGTTTATAGAGGCAGATAAACTTTCAGAACAACCTTCAAAAGAGCTATAAAGAGAGCCTATTATCGAAAAGGAGGTTCATATTTAAGTATAAGATAACAAAATCAGATTTTCAGCTATTTGGAGGCCATGTCCTATTTGGTACCTTTCTTGTTCACAAAAGGCCACAATAATACCACAGTTCATGCTTGTATCAGAGCCTAAAATGATCGTTAGATCCTCAATAACTAGTTCCAAAGCCCTTCAGAACAGTTTGCAAAACAGTTAGAAATATTATTCGTGTTTTGCGTGGAGTTTTGGAACAAATTCAAGGTACACATCTAATTTTTAGTTCTATCACGTTACTTGTTTGGCAAGTTGAATTCATTACCTCATTTCTAGAGAAAAGGAAGCTATTTTTCACTACCAGTTTCAGGTTTTATTTAGCCTCAATTTGAAGCTTATTAGAATAGGGTATATTAGTATTTTCCTTTCAATAAGTGCAGTTCATACACATCACAATGTCTTTCAATTCAATAAGTGCATTGGTGCATGTGATCTAGTTTAACAGATCCTTTTCTAGCTTCATTTTTTTTTTCAAAAAGGCAGGTTTTGGTTATATGTTTTGAATCCATGCCTAATGAATAAGAACAAAGCTCTGGTTTATAAGCTAGCGTGTAGCTTTCCCCCAGAATCACCAAAAATGTTGACATTTTTCACACCCCATGTAAAAATGGATCAACTTGAAACTTTTAAGTTTCTCAGATTGTTTTGGTTACAAGTTTGACTATGATTGGGCCAGCCACATCGAAATAAGATACAGATTTTAATTGTTGTTTTTGGACAGTCTTGAAAGTCACACTTAGACCAAAACTACAACTTGGGTATAGTTACAAAATGTCATGCCTCATAGATGCATCCATTCCATTTTTTACCCTCGTTAGAACCATGCAACATCCATAAATGACCATCGCAAAGCCCTGATGAAGGAAGAAATGACAACATGTACCAGAAATTATGTTCTTAAACTACAAACAAGTTGTAGGTTTGAAGGACAAGGTATAGTTTTACAAGTAGTTTACATTTACAATAAGCCTCAATAAGGTACACTTGATTTTAATTTATTTCTATGATTAAGTGAATTATTTAAGTGTTTTGAGTTGTATAAGTTCATTCATTATCCATATAAATGAAGAAAAGTACAGAAAGGAAGGACATACATCTCATTACATGAAAATATATTCATTTATTCATGAGGAATAATTGTGCATATTTATCTCACACAAGCTATGAGAAATAACTAAATAAAAGGAATGCATATATTTATGAAATCAAAAATGTAAAGAGGTAAAGGAAACCCGTCATTTGCTTGAGGAGGGTTTTCTTTCTTTCTAAAATGTTGCTCCAACTGTCCTCTACAAATCGCATCATGATACTTGAAAAAGAGGAGGAAATGGTGTCAATATTGAGCTCAAGGTCTTATTTTAACTCCTTATATTTCAAGTTTTAGAAAAACATGCATTCAAAAGTGCAATTATGGTATTCCCAATAAAGTTATGAGCACATCTCAAACAAATTTTAAGATTGTAGCAGATAATTACAGGTACATAATATCATAAGTTGAGAAGAGAATGAAATCTAAATTTGCAACATCATTTATTAAGTTCAAAAGAATTCATTTTCAGCTTTCAAGGAAAGGTACAATGTTCATAAATGTAACAGGTGTAGAAGATCCAATAAAATTCCATATACATCTTGTTGTTGACAAGCTCTGAAAGGATGAAATGTTTAAACATAAAAGTTATCCCCAAGGCATGATATGAATGGAGGGTAAAAATTCAAATCAAAATTTTTTTCAAGAATGGATGCTACAGATACCCATGAAATGAACCACATAATGCAAGTTTCAAAAGTACAGTTTTGAAAGGAGAAAGTAGATCATTGATAAAAAAAATAGAGTACAAAATTGTTTTCATTATTGTTTGATTCATAAACCTTGCAAAGCTATATTATAGAACAAACAAACTTCAAATATCCATATATGAAAATTAAGCAAATTATTTTAGCTAAGAACAACCTCGAATCACATTACAGAAGCATCTAGAAGATGAAATTCGTGATAAATCATGTAACCTAAAGCTCAAGAAACAAAGGAAGCTAGATCGAATATTTCAAATGGTCGTAGAGAAAGTAATACAGAAACAACTCCAGTCAAAATAGAAGCCACGTGCAGGTTAAGATACAACCCAACATGCATATCAGAAGAATGACCAATTAGTTAAATGTCCAGATCTAGAGTTATGAGGAAGATAATGATTATGTTAGGATGAACTCACCAGTGGAAAAGGGTTTTCAAATCTTAAATAGAGCTTAGCACTGTTGACAAATGACTGTCATGACATAATGCAACCATGACTTATTTTCATCCAGAAAATAAACACAAGATCAATTACAGGTAAACACACATCTCAAGATTTCATTGGGAAAACAAGAAACAAAAAGCAGAGTTAAGAGTTGCCAAGTAATAGTACGAGAGGGATTTAGCTTCTCCACAATGGCTTAAAAGCATCACCGGGAATGATCAAGAATGGTGAGTTAAGAAATTCTCCAGCCTTTTGTTTGTGCCACATTGAAATGCCAAATCAACTCAGAAAATAGCAAACCAAATGGAAACAAAATCATCAGGTTTACAGAAAATTTGAGTCAAAGGAAGAACTACATGCAATAAACAAAACATAAAACTTTGATCTTCTTTATTTTTCAAAAACTCGGTTGAATACAAAGAAGAACACTAAATACAAATTAGCAGTTGATAAATGACAAGAATGAAAATCGTAAATCATCAAGAAATTATATAGCTTCAACAAATATTTCCAAGACGGCCACATAAAAATGACCATGGTTTCCCCTCTCTCGCAGTGATTTCTCCATGTCTTAAATGTAGAGAAAGCAAAGAACCTGCAAACGGTTTATCATTCATTTTAAAATGCAGAGATGAAAGGATCCAAGGATTCCAGAAATGAGTCCAAATAGTCAAAAAATTAGAACCAGAGGTCCAAAATTATTCACAATTCAAATTTATTGCCCAAATTTAAGGAAAAGGAGAGTGCAAGATCAAAATATCAGGTCATGGCTGAGTCGTTCAAAATATTTCAGAAATTGAAAAGAAGATTAAATGCAAAGCATGATCAAGAATACCTAGGTCAAAATTCTATGAATCTGATATTTTTTTATCAAAGCATAATACCCATTTTGGGATATTCAAAAACAAACTTTTAAGTCAAAATTTTAAATTATACAAGTGCAGATAAAGGAAATCATCCATTTTTATTCCACAACTTTTTAAATATTTGTCACATAGTTTTCAACAAATGTTCAAGGATTAACCAAGAACTTACAAGTTGGGGTCGAGGTTAACAAACCCTCGAAAATCATAGAATATGGAGCAAAACAACTCACACCCAATAGCCATTTTAGCTCATCATTGTAGAAACAGAGCCAAAAAAGAAATAAAAAAGACAAGGGTTTTAGCGATTGGTAATTTATAGTGATCAAAGATTGGAGAAATGGAAGAAATGGAACATCTACAAGTAAAAAATTTATAGTGACAAGCATTTTTACGTTTGGGAAAAATTGCAATTATAGATTCTCCATTGTCAGGCTCAAACTCGTGTGAAAAATAGCAAAAATGGCAGTTTCATCTATAAAATAAAACTATGAGCTTCTCCACATAGTTTGTTTTACAGATCCACTAATTAGAAGCAAAAAAAAATTGCTCTCCATTATGAAAATCCATACACCCAGCTCAAAACATTGGAGAGGAATGCTAAAACATCATACGATAAAAAAGCCTTAAGACTTAATCCATGGTGACAAGACAAATGTTTCAGATCAGTTAGGGAAAATCCTCCAAGCATTAGAAATAATAAAAGAAGATCTCAAATGTTTTACAAGAAAAGGAGCTCAATGCTTAATCAATCCCATTTCAAAGTGAAATAAAAAATACCTAGATTAGAAATAAGAAATGCATAGGTTAACTATATAGATAACCCAAAATTTATGCTAAAGGCTCAAACATCAAAGTTGTACCACGAGTACAAATAAATATAAATATTTTGAAGTATTAATGTTACTATAAGGTCAAAATAATCAAAAAAATAGTTATACGTTATAGAATCATAAGGCTCACTTTTAGAATAGCCACCATGAAAATTTCTCAATTCTTGGAAACCTAGTAGCAGAGAGATGGTTCTTGAGCAAAGCATATAAGCTGAAGAAAGCTCTAAAAGATCAAAAACCCGTTACAATGGTGAATTTGTTGAAGAAATCATAGGTTTAAGTACAAAATGCTCAGAGTAATCTCCATGAACAACCATGATCATGGAACAAAAAATAAAGCAAGCATGGAGCATACTCAAACCCCTCTAGGTTGAGCCCCAACAAAATGCAAAAATTCATGCTCAAAAGATTAGGAAGCTTGAATTCGTAAAGAATGAACCCAAAATCTTCATGATGGCACCCACTGACTACCAAAACCTCTCAAAGATCAGAAAGGTTAAAAATTTGTAGAGGAATCAGATATATGCTCTTAAGCGCACCATAGAAACCAGAGGTCCTCAGAGTAAGCTCAAGTAATCATGGCGGCCGTGAGATAAATATACATAGAGTTTTCCAAACTCGCAACGAACTTGTATCATAGTGCAAAGAATTATTAGGTTTTCAAGATATTTTGTGGCTTAAACTCATACATAAGTCACTTAACTTAACCCGAAGATCAAAAGTACAAACACATCAAAATAAGTGAAAACCCTAACAAGGGTGGAGTTAGACAACACATTGTCAAATCTCAAGGGTCAAATCAACATGGGGAGGGGGTCTATTTTCCCAATCGTGATTATGTTTTAAAAACCATAGTATATGAAATGATCTGAATCAAATTTAACAAGAGGCCTCATATGATTTTTGCCATTTAAAAAAACGTCCATGGTTATTTAATCATAATATGTGCCGAGTCAAGGAGGATTCTATGTTTGGTTAAAACTATACGAATCATGAAAATAGCAAAGTGTATGGTCAACATTTTTTGACCCCTGATATATTATTTCCACCTTAGCCAAGAAGGAATATTAGTTTTCACATACACAAGTCATAAAAAACAAAGATTATGTTTTGTATGTGATCATGAAGGGGCTGATGATGAGAATTAAAATATTTTACCTTGAAAATTGGCTAAACACCTTGTACCCTTAAAGTGGTCAACATCGAAGGTGGTCCCCACATGGGTTGAATGTTTTTTGAAGTTTTTAAACCTAAGATATTATTTTTGTATGCAATGGAGTATTATTCTTGCATGTGTATAGGTGGCCCAGTAGATTACAAAATAAAAAATTTGACCATGTACATATCAAAGGTGGTCCCTGTTGTCCACTAAAAATTCCCTGCACTTAAGAAAGTGAATTTTCAAAATTTTGAGTTTAAGTGTCTTCCCTGTTGTACTGAAATTGTTAGAAGTCGAGAAATTGAGAAAATCTGCGTTTTTGGGTCATTTTGTGTGTTTTTCGGGCCTGTCGGAACTTTTCGTCCCAATTGTCCCAAGTCAAATTGTGCAAGTTGTTCCATTTTCGGCTGATTCACCTGAACCGCGTACTTCGCGCGCTTACATCCCAAATGTCCCAAGTCAAATTGTGCAAGTTGTTCCATTTTTGGCCGATTCATCTGAACCGCATACTTCACGCACTTGCGTCCCAAATGTCCTGAACTGTTCCAGACCTATTGTCACCTTTTCACCTGATCCGGCTCAGTCACGTGTTTCGCGCACTTTTGTCCCACATGTCCCAAAAGGAATTTGTGCATCTTTTCCTCGTTTCGTCCGAATCGGCCGAGCCGCATGTTTCGCGCTTTTACGTCTCACATGTCCCAAATGAACCAAGTGTCATTCAAGATTTTTTTTCCCACTCTACCCGAATATCATGCTTATTCAAATTGGTAGGTATGTATTAAATGAGCATTCATTGTCTTTCTCTCTCCTAATCGGCTATATAATGAGTGAACCCCTATGCATTTTTCACACTGCTTCCATGCTATCCTTTGCTCGAACCCTTGTAATATAATTTTCTACGCGTGTATCCTTTTCCTCTGTGTTTTCTTCCCAAGTCTAGTTTGCATCTCTGTCCTCCGAGTTACTATCAATATGAAGATCAAGTTTCAGGGACAGGAGAAAATATCGCCACTTGAGTCTGCCGTTCACAATATTAGAGATAGTGAAGCTCGTCATCTTAATTTCAGCAATTTTTGGGCAAGGATGGTAGATGCAAACCGTACACCAATGGCGTAGATGATTCACGACAGCGGTTTGGATTTCGCTGGAGGTTTCCCGATCTCAGTACAGTGTGGTAATATAGTGCTTTCATGCGGAGCTCACTTCGACCCTGTTTCGAGCGAATTAACCAATGTACATGGGGAACTTATCGCCAAGCTAGATGCTACCGCCATTAGCACTGCTCTGAGGATCCCAGAGATGGATAATGCTATAGTTGTTTCCCAGGATCAAGCACAGGCCTTGTTTAATCAAGACAGTGACAAATACAAGGCGCGGGTGGCGAAGTCATGGCTTAAAAACCCTAAGAAGGGAGCGTCTCGTCTATCCAAGACTCTCTTCCGAGTAGATTTGAATGAAGAGTTTTCAGATTTCATAATCCTACTGGCTCGGGTGATGGGCTTACCTTCTACTAATGAGTTCCATTTCTGGATGTGCCCGCTCATCAGCATGGTGTGTGAGGGAACTCAAAATATCAACTGGGCGGAAATCATCAACATGAATTTGGAAGAGAAGTTGTCCAATGTATAGCAAATGAAGAAGTTCTACATGACTTCGTACCTGATGTATACTCTGGCGGCATCAAGACAATGGTTTGGTTTTTCTTACATTGACACCCACAAGGATGATCCTATATATGCCTATTGCCCGTAGTTCACCCTAGAGACCAGCAATAGCAATTTTAGAAGAGTAAATGATGCTTTCACCATGTACGTGGTCAGACTGCTTGAAGGTGACACTGCTAGAAGGTTTTCAGATGAAGCCATGAACCTGATATCACACTACGGTGCTTATTTTATCCAATTCAGAAAATTCTCTTATATCAGGCTTGCTGGCTATGAGAGCACTCCTTTGAGGCTTCCCATGTTCTGCAATGATAAGATGGCCTTGATAGAAGTATGCAGGTAGTTAGACAAATTGCACAGAACCTGTAGAGACAAGAAGATTTCTGGTTTGCACTTTCCCATCTCTTTGGGAAACTACACTTGTAAAACAACCCTGGACGCACAGAACATAGAAAGAGCCCTAGTTCCTATCACTGTTCATTTCTTCAAGCCAAGAACTTGCTTCGAATTGAATAATTTCATCAAACATAACATCAAGATAATATATCATCATAGGGCAGATACAGAAGACTACTGGGCTGACTGTGCAGATGATTTTGAGGCTAGAAGGAGGCATTATAGCGGGTTCTCTCTACAATTGATCCAAGAACTCGGCTTATACCAAGTTCCTGAAGGACTCCAGGATGACAATTCTAATCTATACTCATATGAGTATGACAATGTGGTTAAGCACACTCCCTTGGGGGACATGGATTGGAACAGGAAAGAGAAAGATGATTTGGCTGAGATCCTAGCTCCAGTCTTAGTCAGGACTAAGGTCTGGTTTGACAGGAAAGTTCGAGAGCTCAGAAGGCACTCAGGAGAATCCTCTTCCAAGGATGTCTCAACACCAAGGAGGGAAGCATTGACTCCCATATCAGACAAACCTGTGTAAACCCCTCCTGCCTCATCAACGAGAGGACCTGCAGCTTCCACTCCTTCTTCATCTACTCAAGTGTACCAGAAGAAACTCAAAGAGGTTAAGAAGGAGCCTGTGGAAAAAGATCTTCAAAGAAATTAGGTAGAAGTGCCTTTGGGACCAAAGAACATCATTGTTCTCAGTGAAAGTGAAGAGAGTGAAATGCCAGCCCCTTCAAATGCTCCTGAAAATCCAATGGATAAAGATAAGGAATTCCAGAGCGCTAATCTTCCAAAGTGTTATTGATTCCTCTGCAGCAATTGTCTGGATAGCGCCCCACTCACATCTCAACTTGAGACCATAGCTGTGTAAACCTTGAGCGTCATGAGCTCTATGTCTCTTGGTCCTCTTGCCCCTTCTGCTGCTTCCTCTTTCTCTTTTGCATGGGTTCAACCTTTTGTTGATAGTAGAAAGAGGAAATCTTCCTCTCAGAGCTCAGGGCCAAATTTTGATGCTGTGGCAGCCATGTTGGGAACTACTCCTTCTCGCGCAAAGAAAAGCAGAACCACCTCCAGGATCGTGTCTGATGCTCAAGGTCACCAATTCTTGGAGATTGCTAAGCCTACAGTGGACAAATCAGAGTAGGACTTGCGGGCATCTGACTTAGAGCTCTCAAGAATTCCAATGGGAGAGTCTACTCCTGAAGGTGAGATCCACAACCTCCAGGAAACAGTGAGAAGAGTCATTGCGAGGGTAGAGGAAGGGCAGCAAACTATTGAACAGTTGGAGGAACAGGCCCAGATTCTCACAGGTTTCATCAAATCTCTTTTGTCTAAGGACAAAGTTTTGGACCCTACCCCATTGACTACTCTTCCACCACCTGTAATTTTGAGCCAGGATGAAGTACAAAGTATCAAAGACATGCACAAGTATTCTGTCTATGGCAGAGGTATGGAGGCCATGGTGGAAGCTATGCTTGTTGCAGGATTGAACTTCATCGATGAAGCTTTCAAACTCCACGGAAAGGTGAATAATTTGCAACAGAAGCTCTCCTCCACTATCGGCATCATAGATAAAGAGCTCAAACTCTGGAGCAGTTGCATAGTAGACCTCCATCTCATGGGACAGACAGATGAGAACATTTTATTGGAAAATAAGGTTTTTGATAATGCAAAGGATAATCTGTCAAAGTCCTGGGTTTACAGCGTGGAGTGGAAGATCAAAGTTTGGGAGGATGCTTTGGGAGAGCTGAAGAATAACTAGCAGAAGGGTGAAGCTTTCAAGACACTGGTTATATCAGCTTTCAAAGATATACATTGTCATCTTCAGGATGAAACTTCTGGTGTGCCTCTTTCCTTGCAAGAAATCAAAGCTCAATTCAGAGCTTTTGTCAAAGACAATCTATTCAAGGAAAGCTCCATCTCCAAAGAGAAAATGAAGGAGATCTGCTTTCTTCAATCTGCCATTGAAGAAGCAAATAAAGATTATCATACTCATGTCGAGTTTGATAAAGAAATGGAGAAGTGTCTCAGATTTTGGGGTCAGTCTACAGCCAACACATCAGTCCCTCGTGGCAGAGACATAGCCGAGGCATTGAAGAGATTCAGGCAGCAAATTTTGAAGTCAGTGGGTCCCTCCCAGTCGTAACCACCTGTCTTATTCTCCGTTTTCTTCTCTTCTTTTCTTATTCTTTTTCTCGAATTCATTGTAATTAGTTGAGGTATTGCGATTGGAAATCCTTAACTAATCTTTAGTTAAAAGAAGTAGTTACAAAAAGTAACTGTTTTGTAAGCTATATAATGGTCTCTCCACGCCATTTTGACAGGAGGAAGAACTTGGCTTATTTTCCAAAAGTGTAAATAGATCATAAAGAAATCAATACAGAAGGGCTTTCCATTCTTTGTCTATCTGATCTCTGTTATCCCTAAGCTTTCATTTAATTTTTGTGAAGATCATTTATCTCTAGTTTGTTAGTCTTGCCGATTGCATACTCTCCAACTTTGCAAGCATGGTGATCTTGTATAACCAAGAAGGAACTTTGTGTCCTTGATTAATGAATCTGTGTTATGTTAAGAAACTTTGTGTTTTGGAAGATGTTATTTACAGAACTTTGTGTCTTTAAATTCCATATTATTTATACGATACAAGTGATCTTGTTTCAATTCAATGTAACTTTGCATACATAAAGAATTACTCTGTTATCTATAATTCTACATGTTGCCTTTCTGCTCATTCTCATATTCTCATTCCTCAGTCCTTTTTTAATTGATGATCTTTATAGAAAAAACTTTCGTAATATCCAAGTTCAACCAGAAAATCATGTTTTGTATATTTTTAAATAGGTTCGTTTCTGAATAAGGGAACCTCTCCCATTAAAGAGGAGGAACTTCATGTCCCCCGACTGTTGCTCTTCGTAAAGTCTTATTTGATGACCAACAGTTTTTGGCGACTCCGCTGGGGAAAATCATATTCTAGTTCTGTAATTTTTTATCATCCTTTGATCTGGCGACTCCGCGTTTTACTCGAGGGAGAAGGGCCCTTGGTATTGAAGATTCTCAGTTTCAGCTTTTGGAGCAGCAGGGTTTTCCTTTCCCTTCAACAAGAAATAGAAGGACTCGTTCGACAAGCACTCCACCTATTCAAGATAGAGTTCCTACGGGTGGTATTCCTTCAGAGCCAACTAGTCCTAATCTTTGAGCTTTGATTCTTGCTGGTGTTGCAGTTCCTCTCCAAGCCGTTTTTCCAAGAATGGCGGTACCATTGCCCTGGGGTCATCGTGTCGGGCCCCTTGCTCTTCCTCAGCCTTTGCATGAGTTACCCAGAGGTAACCGGAAGAACTTCCCTAAATTCAAAGGCGATGGTAAAGTGCATCCTGATGAACACATCACAGCCTTCATAGTTGCATGTGGAGTTCTGGGAGTTGAACATGAAGACGTCTCCGTGAGACTGTTCGTTGAGACTTTACAAGATAATGCTGCTGATTGGTTCTATCACCTTCCGGCTGGTACTATCACTAGCTGGGACACCATGAGAACTAGGTTTGAAAACCATTTCAAACCAGCAGAAGATGTGCATGCCTTGCTAGCCCAAATCTCTCAGATAAAGAAAGATTCACCAGAGCCCATGAGAGAATTTGTGGCCCGATTCAACAGGCTAATTAATAAAATTCCGGTAAATACTCGACCTGTTGATCAAATCCAAAAATGTTTCTACCTAAATGCCAAATCGCCTGAAGTTAGTTATGCACTAAGAAGGGCTAATCTCACAACATTGGTTGAGGATAAAACTCTTGCTGTTAGTGTCGAGGATGATTTTATCATGTCAGGGAAGTTGAGGAGAGACCCTTCCAAATCTAAGTCTGTTGCTTCCTCCTCTTCCACCCCTAGACCTAATACTGATCCATTAGTTCAAAAACTTGCAAATGATCTCATTGCTATAAAGAAACAATTGGCTCAGCATGCTCCCTATGCAGACATTCTAAGGAGGAATTTTCAGCCCAGAAATCGTTTGCCTTCTTCTCAAACAAGATTAGCGCTTGAAGGACCTCCTATTAAAGTTCCTGTCAATGCAACTTGTGAAGTTGAAGAGCCAGATGATGATGAGGATAATGAAGCCTGCGAGGAATTTGTGGAAGAAGTTGATGATGAAGCAGATGAACTTGAGGGATCTCGAGTTAATTTCTTCACCACTGAGGGCATTGATGAAGGAGATGATTATGATGAAGTGGTAGCAGACATGAATAGCGAATCATTTTCTGTCATGACTCGAGAGCAGACAAATCAGAGGGAGAAAGTGACGTAGCCCCCCAAGAAATCTAAGGAGCAGCCGGAAACTATCCCTGTAATTACAAAAAGAGGATCTCCTATCCCCACTTCATCTACACCAAAGGTAAGTCCTGTCAATCCTTCTATTAAAGTTTCTTCTTCTTCCCCTAAAGTTGATAAACCTAGGATCTCAAATGATGATGGCCCGTCCACTTCTGGGTCTTTTGATATTATTGATCACCTGAAAAAGACTAAGGTTCAAATTTCAGAGGCTGAATATTATCAAACCCATCCCAAAGCTTTTGCTAAAATTATTCACTTTGTCAATTCCCATTCTAAAACCACATCTAAAGGCCTTTTACCCACTCCTTCTTCTGCACCACAGCCTAGTCTGGTAGCTTCTATCACCTCACCTAATGAAAAAATTAAACCATTTTATGTAACACTTCTTATAGCTAGTCATAGGCTCAGTAATTGTGTCATTGACTCAGAAGCCTCAGATAATCTAATGCCTGCTAAAGTAGCTCATGCTTTAGGCTTGACCCTCACACGCACTTATGGATCCTGTTACTCCATGGAGAGTAAAGAAGTACCCCTGGTCGGAAGAATTAAAGATGCACAAGTGGCTTTTGCTGCTTTGCCTGAAAAAAGAGTTTTGGCTACCATCTTAGTTGCAGATATTCCTCCTTCATACGAAATGTTGCTAAGTAGAAACTTCTGTAAAGATGTGGGTGGAGAAATTCAAATGGATTGGTCACATGCATTCGTACTTGTTAATGGACAAATGAGGAAGTTGCTGCCTGAGAAGCAATCTAAGTATATTGTGCAAAAAATGGATGATCCTAAAGCACAAATACTCTATGAGGATATGGGTCATGGTAACTACATGATTATGTCCCCTGATGAAATCCAACTCCCCAAAGTGTCACCTAAAGATCCTAATGGTGTTTGGATTTTAGAGTTTGATGGAAGTTGTTCCTCAGCTGGTTCTGGAGCTGGTGTCCTACTGGTGTCACCTGAAGGGAGCCTTCATCCTTTTTCATTTAAGTTGCAGTTCAAAAATAATAATAATACAGCATAGTATGAGGCTCTCATTCTTGGACTACAAGTGGCCAAAGAACAAGGTGTAAAGAATCTTCTGGCTCGTGGTGATGCAGAATTGATTGTAAAGCAAGTGAGAAGCCTTTTCCAGGTAAAAAATGGAAGGTTGAAACATTACCCGGAATCAGGTTTGGGATTCCATTGAATTTCTTGATGCATTCTCCATTGAAGCAATACCTAGGGAGAAAAACAGCAGGGCTGATTCACTAGCAGTCTCAGGGTCACTACTGATTCCTCATCCTGACTTCTCTCAAGACAAGTTCACCATTGAGATGGTCCATCGGCCTAGTGTACCTGATAATACCAATAACTGGAAAGTTTTCAATGATGATCAACACTTGCTTTCTTTCCTTGAACTCAAGGGTAATTTCGAACAGATGTATTTTGAAGGAAGTGACAACCTGCCTCATGAAAGTGTGCCCTTTGACAAAGCAGTCACCCAAGGAGAAGAAAAGGATCGGGATGGATGCATCAATCTCAAAGGAAACAAGATTTCTAAAGGATTGGTGAGTTTGGAGGAACTATTTGATAAACATGACAGGTATGTGAAGTCTACAGCTTCCATTGGACCTCAACAATCATTTGAGTATGACAAGATTGATATTGGGAATTCTACTGATCCTAAGCTCGTGAACATTGGAAAATGTTGCACATCAGATGAAAGGAAGAAAGTAATTTATCTTTTAAAGAGGTATAAATATTTTCTTGCTTACTCTTATGAAGATTTGAAAGCTTTCAAACCAAAAGATATGCAGCATTTTATTCCACTCAAGCCTGGAATCAAGCCTTTTAAGCAGAAACAGAGGCAATACAACCCCAAAATAGCTGACACCATCTTTCAAGAAATTCAGAAGTTGTTGAAGGCCAAAATCATTTTTCCCATTCACCATTCAACATGGATTGCAAATATTGTGCCTGTTAGGAAGAAAAATGGTGAGATCCGCATCTGTGTTGATTTCAGGAATCTGAATCAGGCTTCCTTGAAAGATAATTATCCTTTGCCTATGATGGATCAGGTATTGCAAGCAGTAACATGATCTGAAATGTTATCTATGCTTGATGGATTCTCAGGATATAATCAGGTAGAGGTTGATACTGCAGATCAACACAAAACAGCTTTCACTACTCCATGGGGTACCTTTGCTTACAAGAGAATGCCTTTTGGGCTCATTAATGCTGGTGCCAGTTTTTAGAGAGCTGTGGATCTGGCTTTTGGAAGTTTGAAAGGGAAGTGTATTGTCATATACCTTGACGACCTGACCGTGTTTTCTAAAACAAGGGCAGATCATTTTGACCACCTGGAGAACAAAGTTGGCCTTCCTACCGTTCTGTTCCTTAGCTCAGTTGATGAATGGTATGCTAACATCACCCATTTTCTCACCTATGGGGAATGCCCCTCTCATTTAACTACCGAAGAAAAGAGGACTGTTAAATTGAGGTCAGTGCAATATGTGTTGTGGGAAAATGCTTTGTTCAAACGTGGGTTAGATGGGAGATTTTTGAAATGTGTGGACAAGGAACAACAGAGAAAGTTGCTCTCAGCTTTTCATGATTAGGCATGTGGAGGGCACTATTCATCAATGGTCACTGCTCACAAGATTCTTCATGGAGGATATTACTGGCCTTCCTTGTTCAGAGATGCATCCAAGTGGGTTGATAAATGTGAGGCTTGTCAGACTTTCGTGGGAAGACCCAAATTGGCCTCTTTTCCTCTTAAGCAAGTTGTAATTGAAGAACCTTTTCAACAGTGGGGTTTGGACTTCATTGGAACACTTCATCCTGCTTCTAGTGCTGGTCATACTCATGTGTTAACTGCCACAGACTATTTCACCAAATGGGTGGAAGCTATTCCAGTTAAGAGTACTACTTCTGAAGTGGTATGCAGCTTCATCAAAGAAAACATCTTGGTAAGGTATGGTGTACCGAACAAGATTGTGACAGATAATGCTTTGAATTTCTCTTCAATTGAGATAATGGATTTTTGCTATGGGTATGGCATTTCTTTGGCTCACTCCTCAGATTACTATCCTCAAGGATATGGGCAAGCAGAATCCACTAATAAAAATTTGGTGACTATTATAAGGAAATTAGTCAATGAGTCTTAGCGAAACTGGCACAAGAAGCTCTATGATGCTCTTTGGGTAGACAGGATCACACCAAAGAGAGCTTTTGGAATGTCCCCTTTTCAAGTGGTATATGGAGTAGAAGCTCAACTGCCAGTAACAGTGGAACTGCCAGCCTTGCATCTAATGAAGGCCATTGAAGATACTAGTTTTAGTGATGCTTTGGATAAGAGAATTATGTACCTTCACAAACTGAATGAGGATAAATTGGAGCTTGCTGATAGGATATATGTTCACCAGAAGAAGGTAAAGGTACTGTTTGACAAGAAATCTAGGTTCAGAGATTTCCAAGTTGGAGACACTGTGTTGTTTTGGGATAAAAGGCATGAACCTCGTGGCAGCCATGGCAAGTTCGACTCCCTTTGGCTCAGACCTTTCAAGATCAGACACTTTCCTGGTAAGAATTCCTTTTATCTTGATTACATGGATGGTTCTCCTCTCCCACTTCCTTATAGTGGGAAGTACCTTAAGTTGTTCAATTCTTAGGTGATTAGGGAGCCCTATGTATATTCTGTACAGCATTTTATTTTTTCCTTCCTTTTTGTTTTGGTGTGTTGTCCTCTGTATTGGTCTGCTTTTTGACTCCGTGGCCCAATGGATAAGGTACTGGTCTGCTTTCCTGAGTTTGTCTAAGTTCTTACCTTATCTCATTCCTTGAATTTATGCCAAGTCATCCCTAGAAGGAGCCAGCTGTTGTCCACTCAAAATTCCCTGCACTTAAGAAAGTGAATTTTCAAAATTTTGAGTTTAAGTGTCTTCTCTGTTGTACTGAAATTGTTAGAAGTCGAGAAATTGAGAAAATCTATGTTTTTGGGTCATTTTGTGTGTTTTTGGGCCTGTCAGACATTTTTGTCCCACGTGTCCCAAGTTCAAAAGTGCGCTTTGTTCCTCAATCGGCCGATTTACCCGAAGTTTGTCTTTTTCGGGCCCATCGGAACTTTTCGTCCCAAATGTCCCAAGTCAAATTGTGCAAGTTGTTCCATTTTCGGCCGATTCACCCGAACCGCGTACTTCACGCACTTGCGTCCCAAATGTCCCAAGTAAAATTGTGCAAGTTGTTCCATTTTTGGTCGATTCACCCGAACCACGTACTTCGCGCACTTGCGTCCCAAATGTCCCAAACTATTCTGGACCTATTGTCACCTTTTTGCCCGATCCGGCTGAGTCGCGTGTTTCGCGCACTTTTGTCCCGCATGTCCCCAAAGGAATTTGTGCATCTTTTCCTCGTTTTGCCCGAATCGGCCGAGCTGCGTGTTTCACGCTTTCGCGTCTCACATGTCCCAAATGAACCAAGTGCCATTCACGCTTTTTTTTCCCACTCTACCCGAATATCATGCTTATTCAAATTGGTAGGTATGTATTAAATGCACATTTATTATCTTTCTCTCTCCTAATTGGCTATATAATGGGTGAACCCCTATGCATTTTTCACACTGCTTCCATGTTATCCTTTGCTCAAACCCTTTCAATATAATTTCCTGCGCGTGTATCCTTTTCCTCTGTGTTTCCTTCCTAAGTCTAGTTTGCATCTCTGTCCTCCGAGTTACTATCAATATGAAGATCAAGTTTCAGGGACAGGAGTAAATATCGCCACTTGAGTCTGCCATTCACAATATTGGAGACAGTGAAGCTCGTCATCTTGATTTCAGCGATTTTTTGGCAAGGATGGCAGATGCAAACCCTACACCAATGGCGCAGATGATTCACGACAGTGGTCTGGCTTTCACAGGAGGTTTCCTGATCTCGGTACATTGTGCTGATACAGTGCTTTCATGTGGAGCTCACTTCGACCCTGATTTGAGCGAATTAACCAATGTACACGGGGAACTTATCACCAAGCTGGATGCTACCACCATTAGCACTACTCTGAGGATCCCAAAGATGGATGATGCCATAATTGTTTCCCAGGATCAAGCACATGCCCTGTTTAATGAAGACAGTGAAAAATACAAGGCGCAGGTGGCGAAGTCATGGCTTAAAAACCCTAAGAAGGGAGCGTCTTGTCTATCCAAGACTCTCTTCCGAGCAGATTTGAATGAAGAGTTGTCAGATTTCATAATCCTACTGGCTCGGGTGATGGGCTCACCTTCTACTAACGGGTTCCATTTCTGAATGTGCCCTCTCATCAGCATGGTGTGTGAGGGAACTCAAAATATCAACTGGGCGGAAATCATCAGCATGAATTTGGCGGAGCAGCTATCCAATGTACAACAAACGAAGAAGTTCTACATGACTTCGTACCTGATGTATACTCTGGCGGCATCAAGACAATGGTTTGGTTTTTCTTACATTGATGCCCACAAGGATGATCCTATATATGCCTACTACCTGAAATTCACCCTAGAGACCAGCAATCACAATTTCAGAAGAGTAAATGATGCTTTCACCATGTACGTGGTCAGAATGCTTGAGGGTGACACTGCTAGAAGGTTTTCAGATGAAGCTATGAACCTGATATCACACTATGTTGCTTATTTTATCCAATTCAGAAAATTATCTTATATCAGGCTTGCTGACTATGAGAGCATCCCTTTGAGGCTTCCCATGTTCTGTAATGATAAGATGGCCTTGATAGAAGTATGCAGGCAGTTAGACAAATTGCACAGAACCTGCAGAGACAAGAAGATTTTTGGTTTGCACTTTCCCATCTCTTTGGGAAACTACACTTGTAAAACAGCCCTGGTTCCTATCACTGTTCATTTCTTCAAGCCAAGAACTTGCTTCGACTTGAAGAATTTCATCGAACAGAACATCAAGATAATATATCGTCATATGGCAGATACAGAAGACTACTGGGCTGACTGTGAGGATGATTTTTAGGCTAGAAGGAGGCACTATGGTAGGTTCTCTCTGCAATTGATCCAAGAACTCGGCTTGTACCAAGTTCCTGAAGGACTCCTGGATGACAATTCTGATCTATACTCATATGAGTATGACAATGTGGTTAAGCACATTCCCTTGGAGGACTTGGATTGGAATAGGAAAGAGAAAGATGATCTCACTAAGATCCTAGCTCCAGTCTTAGTCAGGACTAAGGTCTGGTTTGACAGGAAAGTTTGAGAGCTCAGAAGGCACTCAGGAGAATCCTCTTCCAAGGATGTCTCAACACTAAGGAGGGAAGCATCGACTCCCATATCAGACACACCTGTGCAAACCCCTCCTGCCTCATCAATGCAAGGACCTGCAGCTTCCACTCCTTCTTCATCTACTCAAGTGTACCAGAAGAAACTCAAAGAGGTTAAGAAGGAGCCTGTGGAAAAAGATCTTCAAAGAAAGCAGGTAGAAGTGCCTTTGGGAACAAAGAACATCATTGTTCTCAGTGAAAGTGAAGAGAGTGAAATGCCAGCCCCTGTAAATGCTCCTGAAGATCCAACGGATAAAGATAAGGAAGTCTAGAGCGCTGAACTTCCAAGTGCTATTGATTCCTCTACAGCAATTGTCTCCAGCGCCCCACTCACATCTCAACTTGAGACCACAACTGTGAAAACCTTGAGCATCATGAGCTCTATGTCTCTTGGTCCTCTTGCCCCTTCTGCTGCTTCCTCTTCCTCTTTTGCGTGGGTTCAACCTTTTGTTGACAGTAGAAAGAGGAAATCTTCCTCTCGGAGCTCAGGGCCAAATTTTGATGCTGTGGCAGCCATGTTGGGCACTACTCCTTCTCGCGCCAAGAAAGCCAGAACCACCTCCAGGATCGTGTCTGATGCTCAAGGTCAGCAATTCCTGGAGATTGCTAAGCCTACAGTGGACAAATCAGAGCAGTTCTTGCGGGCATCTGACTTAGAGCTCTCAAGAATTCCAATGAGAGAGTATACTCCTGAAGGTGAGATCCACAACCTCCAGGAAACTATCACAAGAGTCATTGGGAGGGTAGAGAAAGGGCAGCAAACTATTGAACAGTTGGAGGAACAAGCCTAGATTCTCACAGGTTTCATCAAATCTCTTTTGTCTAAGGACAAAGTTTTGGACCCTACCCCCGTTGACTACTCTTCCACCACCTGTAATTTTGAGCCAAGATGAAGTACAGAGTATCAAAGACATGCACAAGTATTCTATCTATGGCAGAGCTATGGAGGCCATGGTGGAAGATATGCTTGTTGTAGGATTGAACTTCATCGATGAAGCTTTCAAACTCCATGGAAAGGTGAATAATTTGCAACAGAAGCTCTCCTCCACTATCGGGGTCATAGATAAAGAGCTCAAACTCTGGAGCAGTTGCATAGTAGACCTCCGTCTCATGGGACAGACAGATGAGAACATTTTATTGGCAAATAAGATTTTTGATGATGCAAAGGATAATCTGTCAAAAGTCCTGGGTTTACAGCGTGGAGTGGAAGATCAAAGTCTTGGAGGAGGCTTTGGGATAACTGAAGAATAGCTGGCAGAAGGGTGAAGATTTCAAGACACTGGTTGTATCTGCTTTCAAAGATATACATTGTCATCTTCCAGATGAAACTTCTGGTGTTCCCCTTTCCTTGTAAGAAATCAAAGCTCAATTCAGAGCTTTTGTTAAAGATAATCTATTCAAGGAAAGCTCCATCTCCAAAGAGAAAATGAAGGAGATCTGCTCTCTTCAATGTACCATTGAAGAAGCAAATAAAGATTATCATACTCATGTCAAGTTTGATAAAGAAATGGAGAAGTGTCTCGGATTTTGGGGTCAGTCTACAGCCAACACGTCAGTCCCTCGTTGGCAAAGGACATCGCCGAGGCATTGAAGAGATTCAGGCAGTGAATTTTGAAGTCAGTGGGTCCCTCCCAGTCATAACCCCCTGTCTTATTCTCCATTTTCTTCTCTTCTTTCCTAATTCTTTTTCTCGAATTCATTGTAATTAGTTGAGGTATTACGATTGGCAATCCTTAACTAATCTTTAGTTAAAAGAAGTAGTTACAAAGAAGTAACTGATTTGTAAGCTATATAATGGCCTCTCCACGCCATTTTGAAAGGAGGAAGAACTTGGCTTATTTTCTGAAAGTGTAAATAGATCATAAATAAATCAATACATAAGGGCTTTCCATTCTTTGTCTATCTGATCTCTGTTATCCCTAAGCTTTCATTTAATTTTTGTGAATATCATTTGTCTCTAGTTTGTTAGTCTTGCTGATTGCATACTCTCCAACTTTGCAAGCATGGTGATCTTGTATAACCAAGAAGGAACTTTGTGTCCTTGATTAATGAATCTATGTTATGTTAAGAAACTTTGTGTTCTGGCAGATATTATTTATAGAACTTTGTGTCTCTGAATTCCATCTTATTTATATGATACAAATGATCTTGTTTCAATTCACAGTAACTTCGCATACATAAAGAGTTACTTTGTTATCTATAATTCTGCATGTTTCCTTTTCTGCTCATTCTCGTACTCTTATTCCTCAATCCTTTTGTAATTGATGATCTTTATAGAAAACACTTTCGTAATATCCAAGTTCAACCAGAAAATCATGTTTTTTGTATTTGTAAATAGGTTTGTTTCTGTATAAGGGAACCTCTCCCATTAAAGAGGAGGGACTTCTTGTCACCTGACTGTTACTCTTCGTAAAGTCCTATTTTGATGACCAACAGGCCCCCAAAATTCAGATCCCCCACAAGTTTACCAGCTCAAAAGATAAATTTCGATGAATGTGAAGTGTGAACTTATTTAATCATGAGCAAAGCTTCGACATTGGCATTAGTAAACATGGATATCTAAATAGCACATTTTTAAAAATATGCATAGCCATTACCTCAACTAAAGCTTGCAAGGCTCAATTGTGCTTTTGTTATCCAACGTGAGAGAATTGACTTCATTAGCTGCTCACATTATACTAGACGAAAACACACATTCGTCATTCACATTATGTTTTATGGTCCATGGAATTATTTTTTATGATAACACCGAGGTAAAAAAATAGGATGCATGGGCGAGTACAATTATTAGTCTAGTATCTACCACCAGGGTGGGATGAACTGAATTTGTTATCTATCATGACCATTGGCAAAGCACTAGAGGATTGAACGGCTTCGACATAGGAGTGCACTGAAGTACACTTTTCCATTCTTGAACCTTTGTATGCATAATTAAGTTGTTCCTTGCCAATTATTTGATCAGTGTATTGTGCAACATTATTCAATAACCTGTGAATATCAAAATAACATCAGTGATAAAGTCTCAAAAAATGCAGTAAATATAATAAGTAAAGAAACATATTAGTTTGGACCTGATGAAACAAACAGAATATTACCTGTGTGAAGGATCTTATCGCGGCTTATTGCATCAAGTGTTTTTCCATAAAAATCTGCCTGCAATCAATTGATTTGAAAAACCAAAACCCATTCTCAATTATTTGTGCATGTACATCATTCAAACCCCTGGAGATAGAGTATTGGTGTATCACCCAAGTTTTCAATTCATTTATAGTCATCTTTTTACCCTCAAAATCCCACAAAATTAGTTTAGGATACATCAAGAAGGAAATGACCTTGATGCCGGAGACTCACCTCAAAAATAGGTATACCCACAAACCTGAGGTGTTTTCATTTTATCTACGAAAGAGAGAGCTCCAGAGAAATCTTGGAACCGCTGCAGTCATCTCTCTATAGGGTGCACTTTTGAGAGATAACAATTCCCTCTCTTAAAGGAAATCCACGTCAGATAAACCTACTTGACATTGTTTACATTCATGACACTAAATGTCATATCATCCTATTTAATATATGATCCTCCAAAAATCCTCAGACATTCCTCAAATTATATCAATTCAACATATATTCAAATAAAAAATATTCATTTTTCACAAAATCATTAAGGACATTAGATATAAATTTTATTAGCACACATTTTTTAATACTTTGAATCAAGTAATGGGTCCCACTATCCATGTCAATAATTACTCAAAAAAAATTGAAAGATAAGCCCTTCTATCCTATCAATGCTACTATTTTTATTTAATAATAATAATAAATTAATAACATTATTTCTTCTTATTGAATAGCATCAAAAACAAAAAATGAATGTATAACATGCTAAGAAAAGGCAAAATGATCAAGATACATGTATTTATCTCACACTTACAATAAACCCTCAAGGTTTTCTTACCTTGACCACATACTTCACATCCTACAATGATGATGTTACATGAGACTAAAATGATAAGAGGGAGTTGGATGACCACAAATCCATATACCAAGAAACCAACATGATATCAAGATCATGTATGAAGTTTTTTGTACTTTAGGTTTGCACAGGCATGTAACCATTCTAAAATGGTAACACATTTCCATCTCATAAAAAATATCCATAAAAAATATAAACATGACCACTTTTTCCGACAATAAGTACGTTTATGTTATAAATGGGTGAGCAAGCCTTAAAATCAGGATACACTGGGCATTGTTATGATTCATTTAAAATGGTGGTAGAATATGTAAAACCTAAAAGTAATTTTATAAATTGTACAAAATAACATATTTTAAGATTAACAAAAAAAAATTATGAAATAAAGTTTTAAAAACATTTCTCTATGAAGAGTTGCGGTCATGTAACTACCACCTAGCTAGGGCTATGGTCCTATGACTGTCGGTCTACGCTAAGCGACGGTCTTGAAATTTTTTATGGAAAAAATGAAAGGAAGCGAAACGGTTCGAATTTGAACCATCTGGCTTTGTCTCCTCCCTACCATGACCTTTCCCATTCTTCAGTGTATGGGAGCACTTGAGAAAGGATATAAATATGTGATATTAGCATAACATAAACTCTGATATCAACTATGAAATGATTTAAGGATCCATCCAAGATATGAATAATTTCAATTTAGTTCTTTTCTACAACAGTATAATATAATATGCTTTGAGTGTTGGAGCTAATTTTGTATGGAGTAAGGTGGCACGAAAGGCACTTAAGCCTAAGAATGATCATTTTCAGTATGCAAGGTTCATAAATTGTATTCTGTGCTTTCCATACTTATTTTAGATATGTAAAATTCAAAAAAAAATGCTCAGACATCATGCAAAAGGGAAGAAAGACTAAGTTTCCAGCAAACAAGTCTTTGAGTGGTTTCACACTAGTTTTTAAAATTACCTCCTCCTCAACGTGTTTCGCTGGATTTAGTGCCAACTCTCCGCAGAGTCAATTCTAATAGCTAGTTAATCCATCACTACAGGTTCTGCCTTGAATTCTCAGTTTCTAAACAACCTCCCTTGCAGTAGACATACTCTCTTTTTGGTGGCAGTTTACCCAGCTTTCTAAATCCAAGAAGTTTAAATATCATTTTGGTATCATAGTTGATAACATGATTAAGCAATATAGGAAATTAATTCTTGTGAAAAGTATGACAGTTTTGACAAGGTGAATAGGTGAAGACATGATTATAGTGGGGAAGGAGATATTTCTAGAGAGAAGATGGAAACAAATAAGAAGCCTATCATCGATTGGAGGATACAAAACTTGGTCATATACATTATAAGATGCTAAATTACGCATGATGGAAACCTTGTATAGCCAAACCTATAGTAGATTGCATTTAATGCTAGGGTGGAAGACTTCTTGAACAAAGAATAGAAGCACAGTTCGGCAAGTAATGGTTAAAGCAGTAGTTACAAAAGTTTACCATAGGATACAGTGCCACGTATTGTGTTAAGATGACAAGCAGGAACATCAGATACCTTAATCAAAGTTCATAGACTGTAAAATAAAAGTGTAGGCAGCAGATCATACTGCCATTAAGCGTTGCAATTAGAAGTTGAGTTAAAGCACCATGTAAGTACTAAGTTGATGCATGAATTGTTGGACATATACTAGAAACAATTGCACGGTTTAATGTTCTATGGATAACGCCAAAGGAGATGCATCTAAGAAGTTAAACTTTGCGGGACGTCTCAAGATCACAGGAAGAGGGGAGATGAAAAAGGTGCTTGAGGGAGGAGAAGCATAGTAAGGTGGGGAAAATGCCGGGGCGAAGCAATGCGAAACTCTTCTTTCTTACATCCAGGCATATATGACCTGCACACTTACACCTCCTTTCATCCTTAAGACTATGGCACATGTTTGAGCTCCAGATATGTTATACATATGTTAGCATACCAAAACTTTGCAAGACTATACCATGGAGTTCCTTCTGTCAAGCCAATTTCATGCACATTTGCGAATTAGAGGTTTCGGACATTCTGAGCAAGTATTACGGTAGCGACTTCAGTGTTTCCCCTTCATTAGGATGGTAATCTTGTTGATGTCGTTAGGATCTCAATGACCACCTTGCACAAAACCTCATACCTTCCATTTCCCTGATGCATTAAGAAGCACAGGAGACAAAGACTCCCATTTGGAAGACGCCTAGTCAGCATAGATTAACATGTTCGAGGCATTGGCAAAGGGAAGAAAAGTTATTTTTTGCATGCACATATGGAAAGTCCTCCTTCAAGATGCCTCTACCTTGCATCCATTGTTATAAAGAGCCCAAAACGTTTCAGTTTAAGACACTATAATATCAATTGGACATAGGTCTGACACCACTATAATTTGGAAGTTGCATCTAGAATTACTGCCAAGCCATTATAATTCAAGTTGATTAGGGTGAAGATTAATACATTTGTTGTTGAGCCGATGAAATCCTAATGCATGGATGTGGGTTGAGGGTCAGTTAAATGAGATGTCATGACCTGTAACATGTCGAGGCATGGGGACACATGTAGAACTTGCATCATGGAGTCGTATTGGAGAGTCTGGATCCAAATGCAATGTTTAACCATTGCATGCAAGGTAAAAAGGATGGGTGAGACGAGGGAAGACATCAAATTCAAGTTATCCTTCATGCAATTGTTCAAGGAGTTGATAGAAGTGTAGAAAGTTATGAGAATCCACATCCATACTCAATATGGGATCCATGATGCAATCCGATGTCGAGCTCACAGGACCCTCAATGTAAAAATCGATGTTTAAGTTGGTATTTGAAATACCAAGTGCACAATCACTTATAGATAGTATTAGAGCTTGATAGGGATTCAAGTTCGATGCATCTATGAAAGTACAATTTTCGGAAGTCCTTAGCACGTATAGCTAGGGACGTTGTAACCGCAGGGAAGGAGGACGAGGTACAGAGGGGTTGAAGGCCAGTTTAGAACATCCAGTCACAGAAACGCATAGCAAAGAGGTGCTATGGTCCAAGGTGGAAGGAGGTAACGCAGGACCCATTCAATGGGACCGTCCTTAGTCCTATTTATGATAAGCTCTCTAGGAAATAGTTAAATGGAGTAGAGCGTCACATAATGACCACTCAATCTAGTGGATGGACAATTACACATAGCATGGTCCATGGACATTTGTAACAACCAAGGCTCTTCCCATGAACTACTAAGACGTGGTTTTGGTTAGGAAAGCACTTACACTACACAGTCACTATATCTACTTACTGATTACTTCCACATGCCAGTATGGTATTAAGAAGAGGAGGATATACAAAGCCTAACAGGTGACTAGAGTAGCATACATGGAGAGTGCATCTCATCCTTTTCCTTAACTTGGGAACTTTCAGCAACGCAAATGAGTAGAACCAAGCCATGCAACAGTAAGGGACCTGTTTTCATAGTTGAGAATGTTGAGTAGCAAGTGGACACCTAATGGAGGACTTGATATTCCACTTGTCATGTGGATGTCACTCATTATAAAATGTTCGGAAAGTTAACAGGTTGTGGAACAAAAATTTAGCACGTGATGAAGCCTTTCCACCCCTAGTAGATGACAACCTACATTCTAAAAAATATTTTATGTTGGATTCTCAAGACAAATTAAAGGAGGGCATAGAATTGGATCAAAAAATAAGATATCCACAAGAGTCTTGGCAGGTTGGATGAGAAGAGAAGACTCCAAGGTAGGCATGGTGGTACTCAAATGAGTAAGAGAGGGATTTGATTCCTCGACTACTCTGCCACTGAGATTTGGTGGGACCAAAAGCCTACTAAAAATTGGAGGTATGATCCATGGGGATCCAAAACAACACACCACTTAATTAGATCATTAGCACTATGAAGGAAAATAAAGAAAAAGGAGGTTCTCTTAGCATTTTAACGGCATATAATGACAATTATAGAACTACCATCCTATAGGGTGGCAGTCCTATAACTGTCACCCAACTAGGGAAATGGTCCTATGACCATGGGTCTACACCAGCCGGTGGTCCTGACAGTTTTGGTAGAAAAAATAAAAGGAAGAAGAACTATTTGAATTAGAACCATCTGCATTAGTCTTTTCCCTGCAACGACCTTTCCCATTATCTAGTGCATAGGAAAACTTGGGAGAGGCTATAAATGCAAGGTAGAAGTAATAGATAGTGGGGAATCAATTTGATGTGATCACCCAAAGAGATGGAAATTAATTGAGTTCATAAGACAAAGTGAGAAGATATATTTCAGTGTTAGAGTGATTATGTATGAGAAAGGTGCAAGAAATAGAACAAGCAACTAGAGAGAATTTTTACATTGTTTTTTCTCTCTATACTTATTGCAATATTTAAAATTCAATTAATTGGTCAATACAAGTGGGAAGAAATAGTTGAATTTCCCTTCCCGAGTGGTTTTCCCTCGATTTGGGGGTTTCCTAGATAAAAATTCTTATGTTGTGTTTGTATTTAGTGAAAATTCTTTGCAATTCAATTCTAAGTACTAGATAATCCGTCACTAAAGCTATAAATTGTCATTTTACAAAGTTGAAAGTAGAACAACATATTTGCATGAATTTGTAGAATTCTGAAGAATAATTTTATAAATCAATGGATGTTTAGATCTTTTTCATAATTTTCACCATAAAATACTTGAAAATATTTTAAGTAACTATCACATGTAGCTTGCATATTTAAAACATAACTATCTTTTTATATAAAATTATATATAAATTTACATATATCTATATTTATTAAGTATATATATATATATATATATATATATATATAGCAATTTCAGGTTTTGTGTGAGAAATACATGCACACTAGTTATGGGGCAATGTCTTCTAGCTATACTAGACCATCTTCTCAATTCATGTTGGTACACCCCGTTGATTAGTTGGAGGATATAGAGTGAAATGAGATGGATGGGGTGCCTCAAAAACTTTGTGCCAATAACCGTAATGTACAAGAAGTAGCGGGACTATCGAAAGAAGAGCTGAGTGAGGAAGACACAAAAGATGGTGAAGTCCCATTGGAAGTGCCTCAGTCTTTGGCTACCTTGGGGAGGAACAATGTCAATGCAGAGGATATGTTACAAGCCAACTTTGCTTCATACGTGGAGGGGTTGTCAAGAAAAGCTTGCTTAGGTGAATGGTCTGCAATTTCAAATTCAGAAAAATCATTAAATGCTCATCAAATTTTGTCAGGTACCAGGTTGGGGAACATTAAAGGATTGAAGGAAGGTAAACGATTGATGGATAAATTTGAATAAAATTGCAAGGGAGATATCGTGATTAGGCATGGAAATTGACTGGCTGTAGCCCTTATTTAGTGATTTTAACTGTATATTACTGGCTAAAAAAATTATGAACCGTAAACATCTACAGGTATTAAATTGATATAAATTGTAAATATTTATAATAGACAGTAACCATATATATTAAGATTAAAATATATATAAAACTATAATGTCATTAAATTGTTAATAGTTATCCAAACTAACTTTTTACCTTTTCGTAAAATATATTTTGTAAGTTGTACAAAAAATTGCAATAAATGAATTTTAAAATTTGATTGATAACTGCCATGCCGGATACCCAATTGTGAATTTGTAAATCTGTAGATTGATATTATTTTTATGATTTTAAATTTGAAGTACAATTAAATTATTAAATATTAAAATGTTAATCAAATCAAATCTCCCGAATGTTTATTCCATTTCAGTATGTTTGAAATTTTCTTCAAAATTTTAAAACTAAGATTTGGGAATATGTATATTCAACTGCAATTAATAAAAATCGATATTAAATCCGTGGCAACTGGAAAATGTTGATCATTAATAAAAAATATTAATTAAAACTTTTGGAAGCAATCCGCAGCCCGCTACTTGCTAGAAATATTTATCTTATTGTTGTTCATGAAATAACAGTAGCACATTCTTGCACAAGAAGACACTTCCCTATTTTTCAGTTGAGGAGAAATTAGTTTGTGCAGCTGTGCTTCTATAAAATCAAAGGCTTTGAGATGAAATTTCGAATTGAAAACCATCGGTTCTCTAACCTTTCAACATTGGCATAACCATTTCAGAGTCAGGTGAGTGTTGTTTAATTTTATATTATGTTACGTTTTTTTGTAGATTATTTTTCACGATAACTATCTAAGAATTTCATAGTTAATATCTGCTAAAAAAATTTTGTTATGTTATTTTTTATGTAAATTATTTTTGACAATAACTTACTAATAGTCTACATTTTGTCTTAGATTATTTTATTGGTAAACTGGCACAATAGAGTTGTTATATTGTTCTATTTTAAATATTTTACTAAATTTCTTAGTTTAACCAATTAACCACAACCTTTTATAAATCCATTTCCATATTTAGAGCTACTCTTTCAATTCATGCAAGTTCTTTAATATTTTTAATTTTTCAAAAAACCTAAAGCCAGATTTCATTTCCACATAGATCACAAACATTAAGATATTGTGCTTAAAATTTTAGCAAGAGATTTTAAATCCAAAATTCAATTATCAAATTCTAAATTACTTTCAAATATTTTTAAAACGGTTGTCTTGATTTTTATTACATAATATACAATGTTTCAATCATAATACACATGTTTCCTTCATATTTTAAATATGGACTTTTTAATATTTAAAATGTCATATCATATACAAGATTTTATCCCTCAAAATGTATTTTTAAGGAAGATTAATATGTGAAAGAAATTTACACGGGTAAAAAAGTAATTACTCTCTATTTTTTTTTAAATGTTGTAAAATTTTACATCTTTAATAATAATTAATTATTTTTTAAAAAATATTAACTATTTTACATTTGAAAGAAAATATATCTACTATTTATTAGGCTATCTATTAGGTTGAGATACTCTTTTTTGTTCATTTATATTTTACTACAACCATTAACTTATTGACAAGAATTTATTATTAGTAGGGAATTATTCATTCATTATTAATTGATCATAGATATAAATCATAGGGTGAGATTTTATGTGAATAATTATTTACTTAAGTGTTACTTTATTTAATAATTTTTTTATTAAGAAATATAATATGCTAATTGGAAATTATTGAATAATTTGGCCTTAGAATATAGAGTTTATTTTGCATTCTAGATTGTTTGATTAAAAGTTTAAAAAAATATTTATGAGTTATCAATTGACTCAAAGGACATTAGTTAAACTAATTGAACAATATGAAAAATTATTAAATTATTATATGGCAAATAATGGCATATAAAATCAATGACATTTGGTTTGTATTCTGAGTTAGTATGATAGTTCTCAAAGAATCCACAAATTATATAATTCACTACAGCTATGGTTTAAATATTTTTTAATGCATATTGTTTCTTGGGATTTGAATCTCCAAAATATGAATTTAAAGTTAACTTACGCTATCAATAAAGTTTCACTTTCAAATAATTCAATAAATAATGTTTTGTTTTTTAATTACAATTTTCAAATAATATATTTATCAAATGAATTAGTCTAAATTTAAATTTTTTACAAATTACGTTTATGTGAGAAGGGAGAAACTTCTTGATCTAATTTATTTGCGAATTGGAACCTTTGAATTTTTTCTCACGAGTTTGAAGAAATTGGTTCATCTCTGGAGTCAAGTAGCCAATTAATCCATTTTTTGTCTACTTTTCTTATTGATCTAAAATAATACAATCTTTATTAATTGAGTGATTGAGACTTTGAATGTTTTTCATAGGCGTTTTTGGCGAGAAAATTTTTTGGGTGGAAAAAATTATGGATTTCTTGCCAACGCTCTAGGAATCTAAGTCCCTCTACTTAACTGGTGTAGCTGTCGTATGTGCATGCACATGAAAAGGTGGATTTTTATGGTGGCCTTTCGACCAGGGATCCAACAAGGGCACTCCACTGAACCTGCGACAAAGCTAGCAATCTCTTGCTAGGGAAGAATTTGTATGGAAGTGGGAAAGGGAGTGAGAATTGAGGTAGGAGAACTAATGTTGCAAGTAGAAAATTAGAGACTTGCGCACACCAATCAGAATTTTCATCACATGCACTTAAATTTCAGAAGAAAACAAATCTACAAAAAAATAAAAAGACTAAATAGAGCTTAATGAACACAAAGTACCATTAAACTCCTCAATCAAAGAGGCTAAAATTCCTTCTTCCTTTATTGAAGCTGAAGCAAAATTTTTACATAGTGTGGGAATGGAAGAAATTGAGAATGGGGGGGAATAGAAGAAAATAGCTATCTCCTTTTTCCTCTTAAGGTGTAATATACTCTTGAGTTTACAAGATAAATCACCAACCCTTAACAATGGGAATGGCATTACAATTTATAGAATGAGAGGTGACTTATCATCTTCCTCATGACCTTTCGAATACCTTAACAAGACTTAAGACTATTCATATTCCACTTTAAATATTTAATTCCCTTTTATAATAGCAAGGCTAATTAATTTACATAATATTTCTAAATTCATTTAAGTCATATTAAAAAGTTCAACCCTCAACGCAAAAATATAACATTGAAGAGAGAGAGAGGGTCATATGAGGAGCGAAGAGAGAGAGAGAGATAAAAGAGGAAGAAGAAGAAGAAGATGAATTATGCCGAAGGATGAGTTGCTACTGTCGACTTGGCTCCATTCTCTGACTATTCTCCACTTCATAATTATGAGAAGGCTTCTGACCCATTCAATTTGGCTTCATATCTCCCTTATGAAAATCAACTTACTATTTTTAGTAAGTATGAGAAATCAAGTTCCCGATCTTCAATTGGATGTTGCGGCTCAGTTTTCCTCTTTCTCACTGCATTCCTCGTTTCTTCTCGATCAACTTTCTATTTTTAGCAGGTGCTTGACAGAAAACTTACTAATTTTAGTGAGTGCCAAAAATTTCCATTTTGGTGGATTCTCATCTATAGTGCACCTCCAATGTCTGTCTTCTTCGTAGGTTCTTCTATCGATGGCTTTCCCAAAATACCAGTTCCTATTTAGCAGACCTATTTTTTTAGAAAGATTTCTTCTAGGATTTAGATTGACATGGAGAAAAAAATTTTGATATGTTTTTTTTCCCAATATCTTCCCTCTGAAATTTCGGTCCCACCTGCTTAATATTCTAGGATATTTTAAAGTTTTAATTTTTGGACCTGATAGTGCTTCTAGGTATGGTAGCCATTAATGGACCTCAAAATTGCAGGTCTATTTTTCTACTCTATTTTAAAATAAAATTATATTTTTGATGTGGGTTTTTTCTCCTAGTCCTTCACATGCGATCTTACTTCGATCCATAAACTGGTTTGACGGGAAATCCCACTTCTTTCTTTGTTGAGCCGGAAAGGAGATTTATTCGTTGTGGATACTCTGTCACACATGGGGGAAGTTTTAAGGTGTCTTCTTAATGGCCTTGGGTAGAGGAATGAGTATAAAAATATATCTTTTTTTTTCATGCATCCATTTGAGAGATTTCTGCAACTTCTCATTTCATGGCTATGGAGTTTTCTTTGTTTTCTCCTTCTGTGTTTGATGAGGATTCCTCCTAAGGCCTTCATATTTCTCTGTATTCATGATTGGAGACTTTATGTGGCCATGGTGGAGATAGTTCAGAGAAAAAATGGTGGATGAAGTGTCTGGAAAAACATGCATGGAGCCATGGCAAGGTATGAAGTTGTGAAGGAGAAATGAGGAAGAAATGACTAAGTGTTGGATTTAAAATTTCAAAACATGCACATGGAGGGGCTGAGAGCATTTTTATGTCCTTGATTTCCCTGACCTCAAGGACATGAGGGACATCAATTTCCATAGTGGTCTAGGCAATGCCATGTGTCTTTGATCTGACGGCAAGGGATTTGCTTGAAAAATGCACCTGGGGGGTAAAAGTCAGTCACGTGGGTGTCCAAATGACTCCCCACAGGGGATGGGATAATTTTTCCATATTTGGTGTCTCCCACATCAGGTACATAAGGGACATCAATTTCCATAGTGGTCCTTGAGATGACACGTGGCACCTGATCCAACGACAGAGAATGAATGCTTCAAAAATGCACCTAGGGGGATAAAACTCGGTCATGTGGGTGTCAAAATTACTCCCCATAGTGGCTGGACACATTTTCAAGGTCTTATTTCACCCACCTCAGGTGAATAAGGGACATAAAATTCCACGGTGGTCCTAGAGCTAACATGTGGCACCTGATCCAATGGTTGGGAATGGATTCTCCAAAAATGTACCTGGGGGATGAACTGTCGAGTCTGGAGGTCACATGAGGATCCAAGAGGTAATTTGAGGGATGATATGGCTTCAAGGGGGCTAGGTACACTTTTATAACCTTGGTGTCCCTTACCTTGGGGGACACGAGGGACACAAAATCTTGCTAGGCTCCTAGTGCTCACACGTGTCCTCCCAAAAATTTGGGTAAGTCTTGAACTTGTAACAATGATAACTTGAGCTCCCAATGGAATTTTTTTGAAAATTTTTATATTATAATGACTCTAAATTTCCTTCTTAATCCAATGGTGACAGTATGATGTATTTATTATTCAATTTGATCCCTAAAAAATCAGATTTTTTATTTTATACTCAACTTGTGCTTGAGAAAAACTACCTGTAGACCTAATACACCAAAGTGTTGTGAAAAATATTATTTCACCATCATGTTGGTATTGGAATCCTCTTTCTGGAGATAGATTTTTTTTCTCCTAACTCCATCTGGAGCTCCTAGAATATTCTTCTGAAGCCCAGCAGCTATTTTAGGCCTGTGTACCGCCTAGGCTTGTGAAACCTTATTTTTTACTCAGACTTCTCCAAGTCTTGCAAAAATTCCCCAAACCTTAAAAAATCATTTCCATTATGTTTTATGGTCTTCATTTCATCTCCGTGTTGAATTTTTCCCTTCTGTTCCACTCTAGGGAGTTGAATCCAATCCTGGGAAGGCTAGCGATAGCGCTTCCCTATACTTCCAGAAGATAGTGTGTTTTATATTTGTTTTAATGTTAAACATCAATTTAAAATTGAAAGGAAATCCGAAAAGAATTTTTATTTTAAAATAATTTATTAATTTAAACTAAGGAAATTTCTTATTAAACTTTGTGAATCTATTAATTGTATTTTGTCTATATTATTGTACTAATATACTTCTTTCTACTATTTAGGTGATTTACAAAAATGTCAGAAAAAGAAAAAAATAAGCTATAATTGGGGAAATGTATAAATGGACAAAACCTAAAAAAAAATACAACGAATGAAGAGAATCATAACATTCAAAGGAAACAAGTATTCCAAGAAATTTTTGGGTTAGAATAAGATGATTCTTTAGATGAAAGAAATGAAGTTTAAGAAGGGGGCAACAATGAAGGGAAAGAAAAGTTATCATCAAAAACAAAATTTCACATGAAATGTCTAGATAATTTTGTCTCGTTAAACTATTTCAAGCATGATGGTAAAACAATTATGAAATGTAACTATTGTGAAAAGTACAAAATGTTTGGTCCATGGGGTACAACATGATGCTCTTGTCACCCATGAAAAATCAGTGTTAAATAAGGATGCTCAAGCGAGATGGATCAATTGTTTAGAGAAAAAGATGAAGCCTATTCTTGATGACATTATTCAAATGGAATATATTAATATGGAAAGAGTGGTCACCATAATGAAAAAAAATTATTTTGTATGTCGAGAAGATTTATCTTTAGCTGAGTATGAGAAAATTTGTAAGTTTCTCTTCGACATGAAAACTCCACATGTGCCAAAGTCATAAGAATATGGTTCATACACAAATCACAAGGCTGGAAATTATTTCCTTTATTGCATATCAAAATATTTTGAATAAGTTCAAAAAGAAAAAATGTTCAAAAGTTCATTCTTCTCATTAATGGTTGATGAATGCACTTATCGCAGCTTGAAGCAACACTTGGTTTTTTACACAACATTTTTAACTTCAGAGGGATTTGGGCCACCTACTTCTCAATTTATGAAGATTATGAATGTTCCGGATGGAAAAGGCAAAACAATATATGATATAGTAAACCAATTAATGAATGATAGAGGCCTTTTGGTTAACAATTTAGTAGCCATTTCAACACATTGAGCTTGAGAAATGATTGGGCATGAAAATGGTTTTGTTTCATTCTTGAGAAGGGATTTTTCAAATCTTATTTCATTGCATTGTGTAGCTCATCACGAGTCACTAGCTACAAGAGATGCTTCTAAAAAGGTACCTGAGCTATTGCATGTAGAAAAAATTGCAAATAAAGTGTATTCATGGGTTCAAAACTCACTAAAGAGAACCAATGAGCTCAATGATTTACTCAAATTTATGCACATTGATGTTCTAGATTTTCTACAAATCCATATAATCAGATGGCTATTAAGAGGTGAGGTAATTATGAGGCTCGTAAAGCTTATCCGTGCTATTTTAAGTCTATGGAAAAAAGATAAAAATTCTCATTGTGGTATGACAAGGAAAGAATTTACTCTACTCAATATTATTTGCATATGTTTGCTGATGTCTTAGGTGAGCTCAATAATTTAAACAAGACATTTCAGGAAGAAAATCTAGACATAACAATCATTGGGTTGGCTCTTAATGAAACAATAAATAATTTTTTTTCAGAAGGCACAACATATCTACCCAAATTTTTAGTTGATTCTTAATATGGATATATTTAAATCAAAGAGGAAGGGATAGTCAGAGACAAGCATGAATTACAATATATATAAATTCCAAATGAGGATATTGATTATAGTGAGGCAAGGAAGAAAAACATGAAACCTCTTATTGAAGGCATGTGAGGGAGTTGTCAACAACTCACAAACGGTTATATTCAATCTCTCATAAACAATTTGAATGAAATATTTTTAGACCTTCCACTTTTTAATGCAACAAAGATCTTTAACCCTTCCTATTATCCATCTGATCATCAAATTTGAGATAATATTACAAAACACTGGCATGAGAGGCTTCTTCAACATTTAAAACATTCAAATTTTGATGCAACTATTGACTTTGTACCTATATTCAATATTGTGTGTTGTAGAAGGGAGCTGCATTCTTTCGTTAATTCGTTACATTTGGCTTGTGAGGGTTTTAGGATGAAAGATGCATGGAAGGTATTTTGTAACATAGGACATCGGCAAAAAATTGATAATTATATAATGAAGTTGTGGAAAGCTATAACGCCCACTAAACACAACCCACTTGAGACCTAAGAACAACCTAGGATTAGTTAGGAAAATTATGGAATAGATTTTTTTTGTTTAGAAGAGTCTACAACCAGGTTACAAGGTAACAACTATCACTAAAAAGTTCCAGAACAATTCTGATTTCCTAGAACATACTTTTCCTTTATTAACAATTATTAGAGGTCATAAGGTCCAAATTTTAGGGTTAGAAGGTTCAATAAGGTTCAGAGGGTAATTCCTCACCATACCGACTCTCTAACAGGCTTAAAGGTTCAACTAGATTTTTCTCAAACTTAATGCATTCAAAAATTTCCTAAATTATTCCCCTTGGATAGGAAATTTCCTCACCTTTCCAATGATATAAAGAAGTCCTCCTAACTCCTCAAAGTTTTCAAGTTATGGGCCGGTGGGCCTTGGGGTGAAAATTTTCCGCAAAAGCGGGCCTGCATGCCCAAGGGTGAAAATTTGCCCCAAGGGCGGGTCGGCAGGCTGCGGAGAAACTTTTGGAAATTTTCCCACATACGTTGAAAAACCAACTTCACACTCACACCCCGCATGTCCATCAGGGACACATGGCACCTTCTAAGACAAAGAGGTTAAAACAGAGCAGCAAGAATATTTTGGAAAAATTCCCGCACTGGACGAGAATTTACTTTTACATCCACACCCCCAGAAGTCTGTAACATACATGTGGCATCTCCTAAGACAACATAGGGAAAGTGGGGCAGTAGGAAGAAATAAGGTTTCACACCTCGAAGGCATAAAGGAATAAATTCACCCGCACCTCCACCGACACGTTGGGATGCCACATGGTAGCCTCTGATTGGCTACGGGTTGGCAGGGAAAATTTTGAAAATTATCCAATTTTTTTTCCAAAGCTTAAAGGTAAAAATGGGCCCTCTCCTCCATCGACACCTCGTTGTGCCACATGGTAGCCTCTAATTGGCTACGAGCCGGGGGAGAAAATTTGGAAAATTTTCCCAAAATTTTCCAAGAGCGCTAAATTTAAAAGAGATCCACCCCTCCATTGACACCTCATGGTTCCATGTAGCAACTTCTGATTGGGTGCAGGTTGGCAGAAAAAAATTTGAAAATTTTCCCAAATCTTTTCCAAAGATCCGAGGGAAAAAATTCGGGCCCGCAAGGGAAATTTTTAGAATATATATTTTTTTTTACGTGAACTAAAGACAAACTTCAAAAAGCCTTAACTTTTGATAAAGAGCTTGGATTTGGGAAAACAAGGTATTTCTTGAAATATATCTATGTCCTCTTTACAAAGAGATCAATAATTTTTATTTTGATAAAGTTTAAGGTGTCAATTTCGTGAAAACGTTCTGTAGGCTTGTAAAGTACAAACTAGTAAATTTTAACTTGTTAAATTTGTTCAATTTGTTCTTGTCCCTCTCTCAACATGTCAAATAGACATGGAAAATTTTTCTTTGGTGTATTTAAGAGAGATTTCAAGATTTAATTTGTCTGATTGATTTTCAATTTGAGCATTTACATTCCTCGACAGAAAAATGACTGTGAAACTTTTCAACTCGATTGGACCAGGTTTGCAAGGTTTCCTTTAAGTATTTTAGTCTAATTGGATTCATTTAGGGAAAACTACTTTAATTTAATCATTTAATCTATTTTTTCATTGTTTCAGGTTTGAACTATGCATTTTAGGTAAAGTAATTACCATTTTGAAACTACATAGCAGAGATCAAATTTAAAATGGTTTGATTGCCATTTTATTATTCCAAGTATTATAATGTGTTCCAATTCAAATCTAATACATTTAATTGATTCAATTCAAGTTATTCAAAAACTATAATACATCTATGATTTATAATTTTTTTAAATATTTCAAAGGACAAAGTATTACATTTCCTTTATAAGCATTTCTTTCTTTAAAAAAGATATTTCAATTACATTTAAAAGATCAGATTCAATGCCACTGTGTAATTTGAGAATGGTGATACATCATTTATTGATTCCAAAAGATAAATTTGTAACATCGTTCTTTTATTCTTTCCAAAAACATCTATTATATACAGGATAGAATAATACATTTTTGTTTCAATTATTTCACTTTTCCACTTTCCAAATAGGGATTCCATAGAGCTTGTTAAGTGAAAATTTCCAATGGAAAGAATATCATATGAATAAGGCAAACACTTTAATTAAATAAAATGAAACTCTTACAACCTCCTTTCCATTTGATTTCAAATTACAAGATACAAAACACGTATCATTCTTTCTCATTATTTCCAACACAGAATATAAAGTATAACTTTTTTACATTTCAAATTTCCACTTTCATTGTCAATACAAAGCATCTTTCCATGATAATGAATACATAAATCATCTACGTCAAATGAGAAAAGGGGCTATAGTAATATTTCATTTCACAAGGGACTGTCAAACTGTGTTTTTCCTTACTCCAAAACAGCAGCATGCGTACTTTTCATTCTTCCAAACTATGATCACAATGAAATTAGGGGAAAGGAAACACTCTCCACCCAACCAAGACATCCAATGAAGAAGAGAATCCATCCTTATTCATTGGCCCATGATCCCCAACCAATGTGCAATAAAAGATGTGATCTAACTCATGGAAATAACAAGATTCTACAGACACAAGCAACATTCACAGTAAAAACAAAGTCTAAAACAGAATGTAGTTTACAACTACTTTAAAACATGACAAACATTATTGAGGCTTCATCATGCAAGAAAATGGAGTAAGAAACTATGGGGGATGTTGCTTATGCCTCCCAAAGGGGAAATGGGTATCACCACCTAAGAACAAACCTCCAACATATGTATGTATATATATATATATTATTCCGAATCTCTATCATGCCCTTATTCCTTTGCCAAGTATCCCTTATTCCTCACATTTCCTTATGCCTCCGCAACCTCTTATGGCACCCCATAATGAATAAATAAATGCAATCTATTTGTTTGTAATCTGGAATGCAAATCCCAACTCCCTCCACCCTTATACCACCCTAAAACACACTTGTTCCTCCTGCAAAATATAATCCCATGGTCTTCTCTTACACCATTCCTACGTAATCTACCCAATAGCCCACAAACATGCCAAAACATTCATACATTATCACTTACATTCACAAAATAAGAGCATTTAAAGAGTCAAGCTTATACCTCTCCATGATGGAGTTGTTCCAGTTTTAAAATAACAAGCTTTGTCACAATGTGAGCAATCCAAGAACAGCCAAGCAAAAGCATGCAACAATCTTCCAAAAACTCCTTCACAACAAGAGCTCCCAAAAAAATAGAAAAGAATTCACTGAAGAAGTAAGTCTCCAAAGTGAAGCAACCCCAAAACAAGACAAGGAATTCAAATTTTATAGAAGAGGGAAGGGAAGAGGATGAGGTGGTTCCATATAGGATGCCACATCATACATCCTCACCCTCAACACAAGGTCAACTTCATTAACCAATGTGCAATAAATAGGTGGTTGAATAATATGACAGTTTACTTACATACTCCAAAACAAATCCACACCCCAAAGGACTGAAATTAAAACATGTAAGAAAAGTGTAATTAAAACAAAGAAATTGCCTTCTCAAAAAAAGCATTATAAAAGTCAAATTTCCATTCTCCAACCATAGGTATGGTTGGTAAATAAATTTTAGAGGTATGGGAAAAGGTTAACTTGTTCCACAAGCCTCCAAAATCAGCCTCCAAGGACAATTTTGAATTTTCAAGACGGTGGAGTGTTTCACACTTAAAGCTAACTTACGCATCACTTACATATCTCTTACAGATACTTATATAACTTTAAATCATGGCCATCAACTCTCATTAATTTCCTTCTTATGACATATTTTATTTATTTTAACAATATGATTACTCACAATATTTACACACCATTTAATAATTAATGAAAGGGGTAAAAATATCCTCTCATGTAGCTACAATCTCATCATATATGTCCCATTGCACCTGGACCTGATCAAACTCTCTGCCTCAAAGGCCCAGGGTCCTGCGATCTAGGATACGAACGGGCTCCACTTGATCCTACACCTGATCCTGCACATGCAATGATGTCCAATCTAACACATGAGAAGGATCTACAACATATATCCTAAGAACTGAAACATGAAACACATCATGTAGGCAAGACAGGATGGGTAGAAAAGCTAGATAGTAGGAAAAAGGGCCAATATGTTCCAAGATGTCAAAAGGACCCACAAATCTAGGAGCTAACTTAGAACCTTTTCCATAACAAATAGGGCTCTTATGTGGCCTGACACGAAGGAACACCTTCATGCCAACATCAAAACTATGGTCGGTCCTATACTGATCTACGTATTTATTCTATCTGTCTTGTGCCTCCTGCAGTATTTGTCTGATTAAAACAACCTATTACTCCATCTCCTGCAACAAAGATGGTCCAAGAGAAACCCTGTGCTCTAACCTGTCCTAACTAAGAGGTGTCCTGCACTCTCTATCATACAAAGCCTGAAAAGGAGCCATGCCTATAGAACTCTAAAAACTATTATTGTACGTAAACTCCACCAAGTACAGGTACTCCTCCCATCTAGACTGCTGATCCATCACATACATCCTAAGCATGTCCTCTAAAATATGATTCACCTACTCAATCTATCCATTTGTCTCAGGGTGATATGCTATGCTGAAATTGATCTTCATCCTAAGGGCATGTTGCATGGTGGTCTAAAAATGGGAAGTGTACTACAAAGGATTGCGTTCACTAATGATCTTCTGCGGAATCCCATGTAACTTGACAATCTCATCAAGATACACCTGTGCCACTACAATAGTTGTATAAGTGGTCTTCCCGAGAGAAAAGTGAGCCACTTTTGTCAATTTTTCAACTGTGACCATGATGGAGTTGTGGTGATATCTCAACATGAGTATCCCAACAATGAAGTCCATGGAAATGGTGTCCCACTTCCATTCCAATATAGCATGAGGAAAGAGAAGGCAAGCTGGATGTTGATGCTCGGCCTTCACTTTTTGGCACTCTAAACATCGTGACATGAAATGGGCCACATCTCTATGAAGTTATCTCTAATGATACAAATGTCTGAAGGTAACGTGCATCTTCTTCACCCCAGGGTAGGATGAATAGGGTGCACGATGTGCCTCTACCAAGATGCCCTACCTCAATCCTCCCTCTTTGGGAAATTAAATCCATCCTTTGTACCTAAGAAGGACATCTGCCTCTATTGAGAAACCATCAAACTTCCCCTCGAGGGGTCTCTGAGACTCGATTACTGCATGAATTACAATGTAAAAGCTGTCAAGAGGAAGCTGTTGAAGAATCCTACTTCGTAAATTTGTGCTCACTGAGGTGGCCATAGCCACATGTCTCTATCTGCTGAGAGCATCTACCACCAAATTCTCTTTCCCCTTCACATGCTCTATATCCATATCATACTCACAAAGTAACTCCATCCAACACCATTGACGAGCATTGAGATTTGGTTACATGAAGAGGTGGTGAAGACTTAAGTGATCTGTCCTGAGTGTGAATCTCCTACTGAGAATAAAGTTCCTCCATCGAACTAAAGCATGCACAACTTCTGTGAGCTCAAGATCATGAGTCGGATAATTAATCTTGTAATCTTTGAGTTTGTGAGACTCAAAAGTCACTACTATTCCCTCTTGCATCAACACACCTCCAAGCCCTACTAAAGAAGCATTTGTGCAAATGTAAAACTCATCCTGTGGATTCATCACCACAAGAATAGGTTTTGTAGTGAGACATTCCTTCAATGTACTGAAGGCATGCTCGCACCTGTCTGACCAGAAAAACTTCTTCCCTTTCCTCTAAATGGAAGTGATGGGGTGTGCAATCTAAGAGAAGTCTTGAACAAATCTCTGGTAGTAACCTGTTAATCCCATGAAGCTGCGCACCTCATTCATAGTAGTGGGTGCTCAAAAATCCATAATAGCTCTATTCTTGGAAGGATCGATGGTGATACCTTCCCTAGAAATGATATGACCCAAATATCGCACCTCTGTTTGAAATAATGCACACTTCTCCAAGTTCCCGTAAAGTTACTGCTCCCAAAGACACTTAAGAACCTGGCGAAGGTGACCCTCATGCTCCTCACACGTATGTGAGTAAATCCAAATGTCATCAAGGAAGATGAGCATGAAAAGATCTAAGAAGGTCCTAAATACCCCATTCATCAAACTCATAAACACTGCGGGGGCATTGGTCGAACCAAAATGCACCACTATGAACTCATAGAAGCCATATCTCGTACAGAAGGTGGTCTTATGAATGTCCACCTCTGAAATACTCAGCTGATAGTAGCCTGAATTAAGTTCTATCTTAGAGAAAACTGTGGCTCCCTTCATCTGATCAAATAAATCATCAATGCATGGAAGGGGATAATGATTCTTGATCGTTACCTTATTCAGCTGGCAGCAATCAATTTACACAACCGCAAGGATCCGTCCTTCTTATTTACAAAGATCACTGGTGCACCCCAAGGGGATACACTAGGGCAGATAAGGCCTTTCTCCAAAAGGCCCTCAAGCTACAACTTGAGCTCACAGAGCTCTGGTGTGGTCATTCGATAAGGTTATCATGAGATAGGCTCTATTCCTGAAACTAGATATATATGAAAATCAATCTCACGTGCGGGTGGTAACCCTGGTAGCTCCCTTGGAAAGACATCTGCAAACTCTCTCAAAATGGGGTGATCATCTAGTGATGGTCCACTAGATCCATCCTCTAATCTGTCATTGACTGTAACAACATACAACTGACAACCCCATCACACACACTGCTTAAGTTGCATAGCAGAGATGGTGCGAATAGAAACGGGTCTCCTGACCCCTGAAATCACTGACTCAACTCCCAAATCATCTGCACAAGATATGATCTTGTGGTAACAATCCATCCTGACCCTATGTGTAGACAACCAATCCATACCCAAGATGACTCCATAAGAGCCCAAAAGAAGGATACAAAGATTCGAGGTAGTGGTGAAATGTCCCAAATCTACCACACACTCCTTAACTAAGGATTCTATAAAGATCTTGGCTCCTGAAGCCATCTCAACTTCCCAACAATGACCCTTCCTAACTACCACCAGCTTGCATCGCTCTACTATAGATGGTGCAATAAAAGAATTAGAAGAACAAGAATCAAACAGAATGGAGGTAGGAATACCACCAATGTTACCTATGGTCTCAATAACTATACTCTAATGCTCTGCCTGGAAATTCTTGACTTCTGCATACATCCTATGATTGTGACCCATATCACCAATAGTAGGCTCTTAGATCTATGTCTTACCCTTGTTATTAGGGTTCTATGGGCAGTCTCTCCAAAAATGTCCAGTAACACCACAACCAAAACAACCGCCTAATCCTCTCCCTTGTGTAGCAGGTCTAGCCAGTACTCTGGAGGTCTGTGGTGTGGATCCTGATGATCTGGATCCAGTCTGTTGAGGTCTCTACTTGCAAGCTCTTGCTGAGTGAGCTCTCTGGGCACCCTGTGCCCTAATGGGACCCCTAGGAGGAGGCCCCATAGCTCCGACCTCTCTATGCATCAAACCTCTATGAAGGTCTATAAGGTGGGTGGGACTGCTGTTGTTGTCTGCTACTGTGGTCTAAAAGATGACTATGTTGAACCCTGTCCACAATGAGGAAGGGGTACTGACCCCCTCGATCTGTTGTCTTGCATCTGCTGTATGCGGCTCTGGACTCGGTCTCTAGCCTGCTGGGTCTTTCCCTGAGTCTCCTCTGCTATATAGGCCTTCTCGACAGCCTCAGCTAATGTCTGTGGATAATGGATCCACACTACACCTCCAATGTCTAGATTTAGGCCCCGAATGAACCTGTGAATCTGCACCTGCTAATCCTGCATATAACCAACATACTGGAGTAGATCCAAAAAATCTACTCTCATACTTAGTCACTGTAAAAGATGCCTAACGCAGGTCATAGAACTCATCTATCCGCTGCTGTATGAACCTCCGTGACAAATATCTACTCTAGAAACGATCCTCAAAGAGCTCCCAGGTAACTGTATCAGAATCAACATGGAGCTTCTGTTCCTCTATCCACTACCAGACACCATCTCATCCTTTACTAGATGGATCGCAACATAAGCTTTCGTGTGGCTAGAACAAGGACAGAGCTTGAAGAACCCACTCAAGCTCACTAACTAGGCCTCTACCTGAAATTTGCCTATGTCGCCAGAATAATGTGATGGCCGAAGCTTCAAATATCTCTCTGATTTTATTTGTAGTTGTGGTTTGACGGCCTCTAGGTCTCTCTGCATGATCATCCCTAAGCCTAGGGCTACGAGACCTCGCTCTATGTCCTGAAACACGGTCACCCTGCTCCCTCTATGGTGACTCAGCTCTGGCTGAATCTGCATGGGAGTTCTCTCCTCCATGCTCGTCGTTGGGTCGAGGTGATACATGACCCTCAATGGAAGGGACTCTATCATGTATAACTACATGCCATCCTACAAATCCTCTGTGTAGAGTGACATTAACATCCTGAAGAGTCTACAAAATCTGGGGTAGGATGGCTGCTACAACATGATCTGATGGTGGTAAGTCTATGTCTATGTGAAAATAACCCTCGTCCCGTTTACGTCTCCTGTGCAAACCAATGCGAGAGTTAGTTCACCTTTTTAAGTTTTATTTAGTTTCCATGTTTACTAAAATATTCAACTTCTAAACCAAGTTGTTTTAAAGATTTAAAAGTGTGTTAGATTTAAAGTTCATCTCTCAAGTTTTCTAGTGTGCCCAATAGCCCAACCTTTTGAACCACTACTCTGATACCAAGTGTAACACCCGCTAAAACAACCCACTTAAGACCCAAGAACAACCTAGGATAAGTTAGGAAAATTATGGAATAATATTTTTTGTTTAAAAGAGTCTAAAACTAGGTTACAAGGAAACAACTATCACTAACAAGTTCCAGAACAATTCTAATTCACTAGAACATTACTTTTCCTTTATTAACAATTATTAGAGGTCATAAGGTCCAAATTTTAGGGTTAGAAGGTTCAATAAGGGTTTAGAGGGAAATTCCTCACCATACCCACTCTCTAACAGGCTTAAAGGTTCAACTTGATTTTTCTCAAACTTAGCGCATTCAAAAATTTCATAAATTATTCCCATAGGATAAGAAATTTCCTCACCTTTCCATTGATATAAAGAAGTCGTCTTAACTCCACATATTTTTCAAGTTATGGGCCGGCGGGCCTTAGGGTGAAATTTTCCCCAAGGGTGGGTTGGCAAGCCACGGGGTGAGACTTTGGAAAATTTTGCTACATGGGGTAAGAAAAAATAACTTTGCACCCACGCCCCCGTGAGTCCGCAGGGACACGTGGTCCACTAAGCCAACGGGGTAAAACGGAGCGGCAGGAATATTTTTGGCACATCCCAAGTCAGCGCGGTCTACAAGGGACACTGGACATGGCCTAAGCTAACGAAGCAGGGTTTGGGGAGAAATAATCTTTTTTTCATGCAGGGCAAAAATGGATAAATTCACCTGTGACTCCACCGACTCCCACATGCAAGATCTGCAAGGGACACGTGGCATAACCTAAGCCAACGCGGGGAAGGCGAGGAGAAAATTTGCAAAATTTTCCAAAAACTTTTCGAGAGTGCTAAGCTTAAAAAGGGGTCCGCCCCTCCGCCGACACCTCGTGGTTCCACGTGGCATCCTCTGATTGGCAAAGGGTTGGGCAAATGAAAATTAGGAAAATTTTCCCAAATTTTTTTTGAATTTCTAAGTGAAATATTCAGGCCCGCGGGCCCGCCAAGCAAATTTTTCCCCAATTTTAGTTTTTGACTCCAAGTGAAGGAAAAAATTTAGAAGGTCATAACTTTTGATAAAGAGCTCGGTTTTGGGAAAACATGGACTTTTTGGAAAGCTATTGATGTCCTCTTTACACATAAATCATCAAGTTTTGATTTTGATAAAGTTTAAGGGGTAAATTTCATGAAAACGTTCTGCCGGATTTTACAGAGCAAACTGGTAAATTTTAACTTGCTCAGTTTGTTCAATTTGTTCTTGTCCCTCTTTCAACATGTCAAATAGACATGGGGATTTGTTCTTAGATGGATTTAAGAAGGATTCAAGCTCCAATTTTTCTGATTGATTTGCAATATGAGCATTTACATTCCTTGACAGAAAAATGATTGTGAAAACTTTGAACTCGATTGGGCCAGGTTTGCTTTAAATATTTTAGTCTAATTAGATTTGTTTAGGGAAAACTACTTCAATTTAACCATTTAATCTATTATTTCATTGTTACAGGTTTGAACTGTGCATTTGAGGTAAACTAATTGCCATTTTGAAACTACATAGTAGAGATCAAATTTAAAATTGTTTAATTGTCATTTTCTTCTTCCAAGTATTATAATGTGTTCCAATTAAAATCTAATACATTTAGTTGATTCTATTCAACTTATTCAAAAACTATAATACATCTCTGTTTTCCAATTTTTACATATTTCAAAGGACAGAGTATTACATTTCCTTCATACGCATTTCTTTCTTTCAAACAGAGATTTCAATTACATTTAAAAGATCAGATTCAATGCCACTGTGTAATTAGAGAAAAGTGATACACCATTTATAGATTCCAAAAGATAACTTTGTAACATCCTTCTTTTATTCTTTCCAAAAACATATATTATATACAGGATAGAATAATACATTTTCTTTTCATGTATTTCAATTTTCCACTTTCCAAACAGGGATTTCATAGAGCTTGTTAAGTGCAGATTTCCAATGGAAACAATATCATATGAACAAGGAAAACACTTCCATTAATGCAAATGAAACTCTTACAACCTCCTTTCCATTTTATTTCAAAATACAACATACAAAACATGTATCATTCTTTCTCATTCTTTCCAACACAGAATACAAAGTATGACTCTTTTACATTTCAAATTTCCACTTTCATTGTGAATACATAGTATTTTTCCATTATAATAAATACACAAATCATCCACTTCAAGTGGGATAGAGGCTACAATAAGATTTCATTTCACAAGGGACTTCCAAATTGTCTATATCTTAAATCCAAAACTACAAATGCATATGTCTCATTCTTCCACTTTGATCACAACAAAAGTAGGGGAAAGGAAACGCTTTCCACCCAACCAAGACATCCAACGAAGAGGAGAATTCATCCTTCTTCATTGGCCCCCGAGCCCCAACCACAATGCAATAAAAGATGTGATCCAACTCATGGCAACAATAGACTTCCACAAACACACAAGCAACATTCACAATAAAACACAATCCAAAACAGAATGTAGTTTACAACTACATTAAAACATAACAAACATTACTGAGGCTTCATCAAGCAAGCCAACAGAGCAAGCAACTATGGGGGATGCTTCTTATGCCTCCCAAAGGGGAAATGGGTATCACCACCTGTGAACAAACCACCAACGTGTGTGTGTGTGTGTGTGTGTGTGTGTGTGATTTCAAATCCCTATCATGCCCTTATGTCTCCCCAACCTCTTATGGCACCCCATAACGAGTAAATAAATGCAAACTATTTATTTGTAAGGTGGAACCCAAATCCTAACTCCCTCCACCCTTATACATCCCTAAAACACACTTGTGCCTCCCATAAAATATAACCCCATAGTTTTCTCCTACACCATTCCTAGGCCATCTACCCAACAGACCACAAACATGCCAAAACATTCATACATTAGCACTTACATTCATAAAAGAAGAGCATTTCAAGAGTCAAGCTTCTACCTGTCCATGATAGAGTTATTCTAGTTCTAAAACAACAAGCTTTGTCCCAACGCAAGCAATCCAAGAACAACCAAGCACAAACAAGCAACAATCTTCCAAAAACTTCTTCACAGCAAGAGCTCCAAAAAAATAGCAAAGAATTCACAGAAGAAGCAAGTCCCCAAAGTGAAGCAACCCCAAAACAAGACAAGGAATTCAAATTTTATAGAAAAGGGAAGGGAAGAGGATGAGGTGGATCCATGTAGGATGCCACATCACACATCCTCAACCACAACACAAGGTCAAGTTCATTCTCCAATGTGCAATAAATAGGTGGTTGAATAATATGACAATTTACTTACATACTCCAAAACAAGCCCACACCCCAAAGGACTGAAATTACATCATGTAAGAAAAGTGCAATGAAAACATACAAATTGCCATCTCAAAAAAAGCATTATAAAATTCAAATTTCCACTCTCAAACCATAGGTATGGTTGGTAAATAAATTTAAGAGGTATGGGACAACTTTAACTTGTCCCACAAGCCTCCAAAATAAGCCTCCAAGGACAATTTCGAATTTCCAAGAAGGTGGAGTGTTTCACACTTAAAGCTAGCTTACACATCACTTACATATATCTTACACATACTTATATCACTTTAAATCATGGCCAACAACTCTCATTAATTTCCTTCTTATGACATATTTGATTTATTCTAACAATATGATTACTCAGAATATTTACACACCATTTAATAATTAATGAAAGCGGTAAAAACATCACAAAATAAACATATGCAAACATAAACAAATGGACCAAAATAAAATAAAATACATAAAACCTCTTGGTCACAATTAATGGTGATCCCCCCCATGGGAATCCCTAACACACACAAACACGCACAAACAAATGGTAGTTGTCATGGTGACCTTGTTGAATTCATCTAGAATTCGAATGTGGTTGGTCTCTAATCCCCTAATATTTGTTGTGATATATTAACCTTCAAAACAAAAAAACCTCCTTCGGCCATCATGGCCATATCAAAACATCCAAATTAATATAAATATAATTCCCGAAATCATCTAGATATATGAATCACAAAAACATTAAAGCAATCTAACAATATCATTTATAGTTTTATCAGCAACTATATCATCATCCAATAGTTTTCATTTCTAGGTCTACTCACAATATCCAAATATCACATGTTCGAACAACATCCATAACATAACCATGTCAAACAGTGTATTGTCATCAATATTCAAAATGTCTCTAATAATCATTATGCATCATAACTGAATCAAGTCAACAATAATCCCTGATCTATCATCTAACATCATACTATAATAAGGTCCATAATTATGTCCATAATATAATCAACAGTATCATGATTAGTATCAAAAGGTGTCAAGGGGATGTGGGCACTACACGTACTTATCATTATTGCAAGCACAGTAGATTGTGAAAGGGGTTTTTCTAAACAAAACATCATTAAAGACATAAGAAAATCAAAATTGGGGTTGGATACTTTAGATGCACTAATGCGAGTATTTCTCAATGGATAAGAAGCAGATGATGTAGATTAGAATGAAATCTTTAAGTTTTGGAAAGATACAAAGTCAAGAAGAATTCTTGATCTTTGATATATCTTTTTTGTCATGGAAAAACCAATACATATTTACTTAAACAATTTTTTGATTTTTGATATTCTCTATATTATCTTTTGTCAAAATATAAATATATAAATTAGTCATTTGTGTATTACATAAAGGTGACTTATAGTTCTATTTTTGTGATGAAAAATCCAATATATATTTACTTAAAAGATTTTGAGATCTTTGATATTTTCTATATTAGCTTTTGTTGAAAGATAAATGTATAAATTGATATCTATTTACTTAAAATATTTTGAGATCTTTGATATTCTCTATATTATCTTTTTTTGAAAGATAAATGTATAAATTACCCATTTTTGTAGTACATAAATGTCACTTATAATTCTATTTTTGTGATGAAAAAACCAATACATATTTACTTAAAAGATTTTTAGATCTTTGATGTTCTCTATATTATCTTTTGTCGAAAGATAAATGTATCAATTACTCATTTTTGGAGTACATAAATGTGACTTATAATTCTATTTTTGTGATGAAAAAACTAATATATATTTACTTAAAATATTTTTAGATCATTGATATTCTTTATATTATTTTTTGTCGAAAGATTAATGTATAAATTAGCCATCTTTTAGTACATAAATGTGACTTATAATTTTATTTTTGAAAATGATTTACTCTTATAAATAAACTAATTCATAATTAAGGACATCATATTTTAATTTGACTTTCAAAAAAAAAATTAAAATGTAATATGATAGGTAATAATAAACTATAACCGTAAAAAAAAATTGAACTGACAGGCATAAGGAATTTGAAATTCCAGGGTTGGTCATGATGGGTACAAAGAACATTGGAAGAGGTGATAGCAGAGGTGTGGGAAGTTTGGTGGATATTGGATTTGATCCAGAAGGGGAGACTCCTAGGAATAAGGCCCTTCTGAGGAATGGGTGCTCGGAGCGTGTGCTTCATAGTCGTCGTGGTTCGTAATAACTGGTGTTGTCTTCTTGGGTAAGCCCCACTGGTTTGCGCTGAATTTGATTTTTGAGCTTTCCTAGTTGGATTTATCAATTTGTATTTGTTTAATGGTCGGTGGTAGAGGCCTCTTATGTTGTGCTTCATTGCATTATCTTTGCTCCCTTTATACTTGGAGTTTTTTGGTTCCCTTAAAACCAATTGTTTTACGCTGTCAAAAAAAAATAATTAAATAAATATAAAAATATATTATAATAGATTTTATTAATAGTATACAAATAACACTAATTTACATTTTTGAAAGATAATAAATGTAAAATTAGTATCACTAGATCACCGTCAAAGCTAATCCGTGCATCTAGTTGGAGATTGGATTGTGCGACTTAGTCAAGAGCATGTTCATTAATTTTTTTTACATTAATTAATTAGTTACCTTAATTATTAGGACCCCTGATTTGAAATGAAACAAAAATCTAACGACTCTTAATTTACATGTTTGACCATAAAAATGGGACTAACGTTAGCACATCATCTTAAACCGAAACATACAGGGAAGTTAAAGCCTTTCATAATCAATGGGTGGGATAAAATAAACTACTCACATACACACTAATAAATTAGGAGTCAAACCGATAACCTAAACCACATAAGTGAAGTAAGCCTTTGGCTTCATTTCTAAAATAACTTAAAATCGTGTCAAACACCTTTACAAAATCAAACTCTCTAAAAATTAAATCTAATTAGCGTATAAATAAAGCCAAATAATAGGCCTACCACTTCATGATTGCACACAATGGCAGCGTGGGCAATGCTATTACGTGACAGTTAGGCTGGTCGTTCCGAATGCAAATTTTTTACAATCAGCCTAACTGTCACGTAAGTTAGCAGCTGACGTCACATAGTTTTTTTTTTTTTTGGTAATCTGCTAAAAGAACAGTGTGGCGCAGTGGTTGGTGGGGTCCCTGGTATTGGAGAGGTCCCATTGGGAATGTATATGGATGTAAAAAGATTCCCCGGGATCGGAAAGTGCCAAACACGCGCTGAATAATAATTGGAGCACGAAAAGCAAGTACTGAAACAATTTCTTTACACAATCACGTTTGATTGGAGTATCAACGAAAAGCCCTCAGCTCCTACTCATCCTCTACTCGTGGAAAGATTTTGCAGCGAATTTTTTTGTTCAACGTGAAGATGAATAGAATATTGATTATTGGAGCAACTGGTTACATTGGAAAATACATGGCAAATGCCAGCGTTTCACTTGGGTACCCAACATATGCTTTTGTGCGTCCTTCCTCCGCAGTTCCTCGTTCCTCCAAATCCACATTACTTCAAAAATTCAGAGATGATGGTATTCACATTCTTGAGGTAACTGGTTTATAATTCACGAACACATTCACTTTGGTTTTTATTTTATGTAGTGCATTACAATAACCAATCAAGGTTTTATTGTTGATATGGGCAGGGATCATTAGACGATCATAACAGCCTGGTGAATGCGTTCAAGCAAGTAGATATAGTCATATCCGCAGTTGCCATTCCCCAGCATATGGATCAGCTCAATATCATAAAGGCTATTAAGGAAGCCGGAAATATTAAGGTATATATTTAATATCTATTTTCACACTTAGCTGGAGCGGAGTTCGATCCTTAGTTCATTTCCCAAAAATAAAAATATCTTTTCGTTGTTTTTCTTTTCGTTGAATCAGAGGTTCCTGCCATCAGAATTTGGCAACGAAGTGGACAGAATTAGATCACTCCCACCATTTCAGAGGATAAATGATATTAAAAAGACGATCCGTAGGGCAACTGAAGAGGCGGGGATTCCATATACGTTCGTTTCCGCAAATTCTTGTGCAGCCTATTTTGTGGACTATTTCCTTCACCCTCGTCAGAAACCCCAACCAGAAGAAGTAATTATATATGGAGACGGGCTGACGAAAGGTCGGTAATGATTTTCCTTCATCTTAAAAATTTAACATCATCATCATAATCTAGTGGATACCGTGTTTATAGGTTAGCCAATAATGGTGTCGTCATTTCTAAAAGGTTTTTAATATATATTTTTTATTGTGTTTATAAGGAACTATATTTTTATCAATCTTTTCGAAATACCATTTAACATTTTGTGGCATTTTGTTTTTCCCATTGGTTTATGTAACAACAGAACTAATAGTTCTATTGGGCTTTTATTTTTACTTTTAATTTTTATTTGCATATATTTTACGTAGAAATGATAGTTTAAAGTCCATCCCCTTAATAAACAAGCATATTAAAAATTGTTTCGTAGAATTTTTTTGTATAGTGTTGTTTTATAATAATAATAATACTCATGGCTTTAGTAAGAGTTTATTCCCAAGTTAAAAGGGAATTTACTTAACATCAGGAAAAATGAAGAATATATATTGTTTTTTTATTCATTTCCTAACTTATTTTCGATATGATTGTTCTACTAAAACACAATTAAATGACATGATTTTAATTGTTGCTCAGCTGTTATGAATTTAGAAGAGGACATTGCATCTTTAACCATTATGGTCACCACTGATCCAAGAACCCTAAACAGGGTAGTTATTTACAAGCCACCAATGAATTTGATTAGTCAAGCTGAGATTGTTTCATTGTGGGAGAAAAAAACTGGAAAATATATTAAAAGAGTCTATTGGCCAGAAGATGAGATGATCAAACTCTCCGAATGTAAGTTCAATAACATGATCATTTACTTTTGTTAATATTAATTTATTTTTATTGTATTCATAGTTTTAATATAATCAATACCATATTTTTAAAATATGACTAAAATTGAATGATGTGTCTTATTGCAGCTCTTCCTAATCCAAAAAACATTCCTGTTTCAATTTTACATAGCATTTTTGTTAAAGGTGATCAAACCAACTACGAGATAGGGGATGAAGATTTAGAAGCCCTAAAATTGTATCCAGACTACAAATATATTACTATAGAGGAATTTCTTGATATATGTCTTGTCCACCCTCCAGAGACAAAACTGGCATCGTTTGAATAGAAGCATGTCACATTGAAACATTGGATCCAATATAAAAATTCATATGTTAGTTAGAAAACATGTACTATTCAAATTCCATTACTTGTAATTTCTCCAATATTGTAACCTTTCAATTTGTTCTTGAGGTATTATATGCATTTGGATATCTATGAAAAATAAATTTATATACATTTTACTGTATGTGGACATTATTATGTTTTTTCGTATAGTATTGAATAATCCATGAATAAATGTGTATTTTTATTTTTCACTTCATATTTGCAATTTGAAATTTTAATTTAACTAAAAATTGTTTAAAGATGGCTTTACAATATTTTGCAACAAATATTTTTTTGTTTACTTCAATATATTAAATTTCATCAAAAATAAATAAAAATGCAATAATGGCTAATCGAGTTAAGGAAAAAATAGTAATTGATTACACGAAGAGAGCATCTCAATTTATGTGTCTAAAATAACAAGAGTTTTGAAACATTAAAATATCTATTTTTTAGGAATTGTTTTCTCTTTTTTCTCTAAGAAGTTTTAGTTCTCAAATAAAACTAAAAAACGTAATGACTGAAAATGAATAGAAACTACCACATAATTAGTTACACTTGCAATTTTAGTATCTTCCATCAATAGAATACTATTGCTACACACTATAAATGAGATATTTTGAACATGAGAACTTATAGAATAATGCCAAAGGAAAGAGTATGAAATAAAAATAAATCAGACTAATTTTAATTTTGCCAAGTCTAAAAAAACAAATAAAAATAAGAGAAATTGCAAATAATTGTGGTGAGGGGTAGGCTATCCATGCATTCCATCCCTACCATTCTTTGCGTGTCTGAAAATAGAGGTCACACGGATGTGAGATGCTTGTGCCACCCCTACTCCCCCATAAAGTTTCCATTATCTCAATGTGACTGGGGTTAACATTTTGACACCCAAAACATATGTAGAACTATTTATCAAATTAAATAGAATAACTCCTTGAAGTTAAAATATGAAACAGTAATATTAAAAATAGTTTTAATATACTTAATATTTTAAATATATTTAAATTTAATTCTTGAAGGGAAACGAGTACAAAGTAGCTCAATAATAGTTTTATGCCTAAAATATAGCTCAAACACAACTTAGAATTAGATTATAAAAATTATGGTTTATGGGACACATTTTCTTTTAACTATAGGCTTAGATGATATGAAAATAATATAGAACTATATAATGATTCTGTGAAGAGTTTAACATTTGATTATTCAAAATTGAGGGGAGGATTGTTTTGTATTGATTGAAATTGTGGTGCCTCCTATAAAATAAATAATTAAAGAAAGAAACTAAATTAAATTATAAAAAAGGGGTCAATTTAATTTGTTTGCTGGGCAAGTGGATAGGAGGTGGTGTGGAGCAGGAGCTGTAGGTGCAACTCAACCTCCAGTCAGACCTTCCATTCTTTCTTGCTTAGTAATCCAAGAATGGTAATCAAATTTTTTTTTCTATCAATACCGTAAAAAAAAAATCATGGAAATTTACGACGAAGGGCACAACTGATTTTAATACAGGAGCCCAAATTCCATTGATATGTCTAGGGACTGTGGCTATCAATCTATATGAGGATGAGGTTAAGGCAGCCATAGTTGTAGCTCTACAGAGCCATATATAGAGAAACTTGCAATAATGGGCAGAGAAGCACTTGACCGAGTCCTCCGAAACTGATCCAAGCATTTCTTCCCTACCCCTCCAAGTGTGAGACCCTTGCCAGCATCCTCCTTCCCTACATGTATCAAATGGGAGCCTTGGGACAGGGCATGCTCACAACCAAAAGAAAAATGGAGAAGAAACATGTCTTTTTTCAGATGATGTAGTTTCAAGTGCTCTGGTAGATATATATGTAAATGGGAAACATGCACTTGACATGTGAACTGCTCGATTAAATTCCTAAAAGAAATGAGGCCTCGTGGAATATAATGGCTACATGATATGCACAAAATGGGTTTGTTGAAAAGTCTTATAAATTTCAAGAAAATGCTATTGGACGGTGTAAATCTAGCTTCGATGGCATTTTCCTATGTTTCCCTAGCCTGTTCCAAAATACAAGCACTGAAAAATGGTGGATTTTGTCAAATGTTGTAGTGTAATGGCCCTGTCAAGGCATTATTCTTTAATAGAACCTAAGACTTGCAGTCAGATTTTTGATGGTCTTCTAGAAGCCACCTCCAGTGGATGTAATTTGAAATATTTGTGGTGTTTGACATGTTGATCAAGGCGTATGTTTTTATAGGAAGGATTGGGGATGCTATTCAAGTTTTCAGACTCACGGAGGAAGCTGAGTTGGTGCCTCATATCAGTGACTATAGTTGCCTTCTCAATCCCTTTATTATCTTATTAATTTCATTTCAAGAACTCAACTTGCTGCTCGATTTTATGCTTGGGCGAGTTTCAGATCTGAAACTAAATGCCCTTGTTTGGCAGCTCAACCATTCATTGCTTGGTGGCTTACAATCTTAGACCAGCCAATTGGGGAGTTTCCTTCCAATGGATCAGCCTGTGGCTTTTCCAACTCGGCAGTATGGTGTATCTAGTACCTTGAGATGTTTATGCCATGCAAAGCTCCACCCACTCATGATTATGAGATCCATATTCAATAGATATGCTTGAGTCAGTCCCTCGTATTGGTACTAGCTTATTTTTGGGCTCAGAATGGTTTCGTTTGCATTAACTAGCCATGTTGGGATCTAGCTCGGTGTGTTGCTCACTTGGAGCTCTTTTGTTTGAGCTTAGTTACCATATTTATTATGCACTATCTCTACCTTATTACCCAATCTCATTTTAATGATTCAATATATTTGTGAAAAAGGAATGCGGAGAAGCTGTGAATGAAGATGGATAATCCTTCTGAATTTGTTCAACCGTTCGATGAAATGCCTAGCTCTGACATAGAACTGAATCCCTCAATTTCGATTGGCTTTGTTCCTCCAAGTATGGTTCATCTCTGCTTATCTTTCATAATTCTTGTTCTTTAGTTTTTCGTTTCCAACAAAATAAATTTTTAAAACATATATGGATTATCGTACTTTCGATTGTTTTAAATAAACTTAAACAAATAATAATAATAACACAATATATCGTAACTTATGGAATCTAAATATTCCTTGGTAGACAAACATGAACTCAAACACTAATTTTGATATGATCTAACAAACATCCCGACCAAACTAGATTGCTACAATACTCCTTTTAATTGACAAGTAGAAGTTGACTTTCTTGTAAATATGTTTATTGTTCCCTTGTTAAAACAGATAAATCATGATTTTCAGAGAATTGCAAAACAACCTTTGTAACTCTAAAAAAGAGACGTTATGTTTCTTTCACGTTCATTATTATGCGAGGGGTCACTTCAAGCTTTAGATCGGCCACAATTGATCATTTGTGCTCATTTTGATACTCCTTTAGGAGCCCTCTTACCTCATTTTGCAGTTTTAAGAAGTAGTTAAAATTGAAAAGTTGGGTATTGTTTCAACTCACTGTTTAGACCCTAAAACATGAAATGCTTGTTCACCTTCGCAAACCCCTACTATTTTTTACAAGAAAATTGCGTAGAAGCTTCAGTTTGGGGGAAAATCATGTTCTTGATAATTTAGAAAAGGCATTTTGTAGGCATTCGGTCGTAGTTTGAATAGGTCAAACTAGACCAGTTACTACCAGTGGCTCCAGAATACCCATCTCCATTTGAAACTCGTTTGTTAGTTCTCAATCCCATTGACTCTAATGAATTATCCATATATAGGGGAACTTGTAGGAAATTTCTCTTTATGCATTCATCCATCAAACGTTAGCTTTGGACATGGTTTTCTTATCCCTCGATTTAACTTTTGATCATTTGCAACTAGGCCAATTACGACTGATGGTTTCGTAAAACTGATCACAAATCATAAACTGTTCACCCATTCTAAATTTTGTCAATTCCTGTGAATTCTTGGTGTATAGGAAGACACATAAATTTACCCGTATTGCGTTTTCTCCTTGGAAGACAACATTTTAAAGTGGTTTTCTAGCCTCTGAGCCTAAATTGAATGTCTTTGCAACTAGCACAAAAATATAAAAAGATAGTTTTAGGACCCCCATTGTGACACCAACCACTGTGAAAACTTGTTGACACTTGTAAATACCTGTTTGAAACTCTATCATGTGATTTGTGTGAAATTCAACTTTTGGAAAAATAGTGTTTCTCTCTCTTCCCTATCTCTTTCTCTCTCCTTGGATAAGATAAGAAGTGAAATGAAATGAAACAAGTATATGTCTCTAACCCTCTCCTTTTGAAAGAAAATTATTATTATTTTGTAAATGGGAAAAAAACTAATGTTAATTATGCTAGATCTAGTTTGATGCTCTGCCTACAATTTATCATTGATTTCATACTCACATGATGTTGGATGATGGAAATAAGATGGCGAAAGGACGTGGTGTAATTCATTTTTTATTTTTTAAATTTATATTTGAAACATTGTAAATGTAAAGGTTGAACCATTTTTTTGTAATATATTGAAAGACTTATTTTTGAATTTTGGTAGTATGTATGAGATGATATTTTTATGGATGCTTTGGGAAATGTGTATTTAATCATATGTGACTTTTTGATTCATATATATGTATGTAAATAAAAAAGGGGTGTTGAATATATATGTGTTAAATGGAATTGAATTTAATATCTTCTAGTGCAATTCCAGTGTGAAATTTATGATTAATTAATTGAAAACTTGTGAATATAAACCTTTCTTGCATGATCCCTTTTAGGATAGAAGAAATCTAAAACCATAGAACGAACATAAACTTTTGCACTCGATGACATCTTCTAGTTTAGGTTAATGAGAGTCCAAGTTTGAGTTTTTCATTTTAGCCAATGCTTAGTGGCATCTTCGTGAATTCGAGGAATAGGAACAACATGGTCCAACATTATCTAGAGTATTTTGTTCCCTTCCAACATCGGCAATTGTGTGTGTAGTAAGTGTTGAAAATTTTTGCACCTTGTGCAAAAGATCAACTCAAAAATTATAGTTTCTCAGATTAGAGGGGTTAGAAGTTTGTCTAATTTGGGACAATCATTAGATAGGGAATACAGATTGTTGTTGTTATCCATTTGGATAGTCTTGGGATTCACATTTTATTCAAATCGGTAACTTAGGTGTAATTCTAGAATTTAATGTCCTATAGATGCAACGATTCCAATTTTTTACCTTCGTCAAAAACATGAAACAACTATAAAAGACCATTGCAAGGCCTTAAGGAAGGTAGGAATTACATCATGTATCAAGCATGATGTTCTAAAGATGCAAAACAAGTTGTAGGGTTTGAAGGATAAGGTACATTTTTACAAGAAACTTTGCATTTTCAAGGAGCATCAAAATGTATAACTGAATTGAATTTATTCCCATAATTAAATGAATTGTTTAAGTGTATTGAGTTGTACAAGTTCTTTTATTATCCATTCAATTGAAGAAAGTATAGAAACAAGGAAAGATGTACATCTCTTTACATGAAAATAGTTTCATTTATTCATGAGGAATAACAGTTAGTGAACCCACACAAGTCATGGGAATAACTTTGAAAGAAAATGCATGAAATGAAAGTATATGTATTTAAAGCTATGAAAAAAAAGGGAAATCCATCATTTCTTGATTGGATGGATTTCCCTGTAGTCATTTGATTTCTTATTTCTCTTCCGGATCTCCTTTTTGTTCTCAGCAGGTACCTAAAAAGTGAAACAACAGTCTATTAGATCTCTGGATTACACCATTCTCTTGCATTCCATAGTTTCAGGTAAATAAAATTTCATGAACATGAACATAGACATTACAGAAATGAATAAATATAGAATAACAACTTCAGAAGCATGCCACAAGGAAAAACAGATCACAAGGTACATCTTGAACAAATTAAAAGATCACATAGAAAGTACATAACTGCATTATGCCCCAAGTACAGAACTATGGATTTGAAAAGGAAGTAAATAATCAAAAGAAGTGTGTTATCAGCAAAGGAGAACAAGATGTATAAAACTGCAAGTCTTGCAGATGAGATGTAATAAAGTAATGTACAAGCATTATTTTTCAAGAAAAGATAATCATCCGACAAAGGAAGACAAGTCTTTTTATGTCAAATGTATAGTTTTTAGTGTGCAAGAAAGAAGTAGTCTGCCAAGGTCGCAAGCATTCAAAGAATATATTTTACAAGTAAAGCTTGTTTTTAGTATTGTTTGAGTTCCAATTTTCAAAAGGATCTGCACGAAATGAATAAATAATGTTAAATATAGAGGTATTTACATCTTTCTAAATTTCTTTCAGCAATCAATAAAGGAGATCTGAGACTAGGATTTTCATAATAGAGGTATTTACATCTTTCTAAATTTCTTTCAGCAATCAATAAAGGAGATCTGAGACTAGGATTTTCATCTTGAATCTAGGATAGTCTTCATGTTACATCGATTATTTATCAAGAAGATCCATAATTGAGAATTCATAGTACATTATCCTCAAGTATTGAAAACTAGAACTTCAATTCATAAATTTTCAAAAGGCATAGCTCCAAGGTAATAGAGAGCAGAATGAGAAAGTGATCAAAGGAGCCACCTTTTCATGCACTTTCATTTTCCATTGAATGATTAAAAGAAATAATTTATAGATCCCATACTTCATCAATTTATAAATCATATACATCAAGGTATACATTGCTTAAACGACCATATACTAGTAAAAGAAGGATGCAATCTAGTACACAAACATCTTATTGAAAGTAAAACATTGCATTATGCAAGAACATCAATTTTCTTCTTTCAGAGCTTACATTGTTCACTATTTAAGTATTTTTTCATAAGCATAGAGCAAACAAATGTAGCTGTGCATTTTTTTTAATTAGGAAAATGAACACAAATTTCATCTAGAGTAGTGCATGATTTACACGTAAAACAATAAATAATATGTGAACTGAGTTTCAACAAAACAACCACGAACCAGCTCAAAATCCAACAATCACGGCTAACCAAATTAAGGTTAGAAATACAACATAGCTCAAATAAAAATGGCAAGCTACATTCATGTTAACAGAAGGATAAAATTAAAAATTACAAGCATTCATATCAGTGCAAGACAGAAATATAACTATGGACAAGCTTCAGATTCAAAAGAGTACAATGATAAATTTGGGTATTGAGGGAGATCAATACATTCAAATGCACTTTTCATAGAATGTTTCAGTTAGTAAAGAGCCACAAGATCCTATTAAATGCAAATTATACAATTGAGTTTCAAAGCTTAAGACCAAATCTCATAAGAAAATGTAGTGTAAGGAGGTATTTTGTATAATGCGAAACACTCAAACCCTAAACCAGCAAAGTTGTGAGTTATTATGTGGAAGGAACAAAACCCCAATTTCTAACAGAGTTGTATTAATGGGTAAAACGATCCATTGAACACACAAACCCATTTTCATATAGCTATTCAAAGCAAAATGGGACTACATTTAAAAACTTAGGAATTTTACAAAAGAGTAACAACCATGAAATACCCAAATGGGTCGAGCATCAAGTCAAAAAAAACACAAACCATACCTTGTTTTCTTCAGTGGCGATCACTAGTTCTACAGTGGCCAGTATGAGGAGCAAAGCAATAAGTACCCAGATCTATACAAATGGGTCAAGGATGCTACAGTAATAGAAAGCCAAAAATATTATCAATAACAATTGGCTAAACCCAGAATGAAAAAATCAATCCAACAAGCACTTCAAGCTCAGTACTTTTTCAAATGGTTGTCTCAGAAATAAGAAATACAACAAAATTCGAACACACAGATCCATATATAGAGAAGACAAATACGAAGATGGAGGGTTAAAAAATGAGAACTATTTTGGCTAAAGATTCATGGACTTACCAAATATAAACCCATATTTGGGTAAAACATGAGTTAGCAAGAAATCGAAGAGGAAAAGCATTTCTTCAAACATAGGTTTTACACAAGAAACTGGAGAAAAAAAGATATACCCACAATTAGATCTACAAAAAAGGCATGGAATTAAGGTTTGAACCCCAATAATGGAATTTAAATGTAAAATGTGACCCAACTATGGATGGCAGAGTTCAAACTAAACCACAAGTTGGTATTATGTCAGAAAAATCAGAAAATACAGTTCATTTTTGTTCAAAATGACGTGTACATCCAGCCCATGAAACAAGTGCAAAGTGAAGAAGGGTGCTTACCAAGAAAGAAGTACAAAACATGAACCTCTAAATATTGCAAAATGTAGATCTTGAATAGAGCAAGGAAAACTAGTCTTCAAACTCTTGCCCAAACCTCATATCTTGCCCAACACCTCATATGAAGCAAGAAAATATGACCATGTCTTAGAAAAATTTAAAAGAAATTTACAATGTTGTTACAAAGATGAGCTTTATAGCTCAAAAAATTTACCATGGCGGTTGATTCCACGCCCAGAAACTAGAAAAATCCTAAGATATAGGTCCAACACATGAGCTTATTCTAGCAACAATGGCGGCGAGTGAAAATTTTGGTAGAGTTTTCCCAAGCCATGAGGCTCGACAATTACAAAATGCAAGAATAGTTAGGGTTGAACCATTTTGATAACTACCAACTCAATCAGAGTATCCAAACTCACTCAGAGGTCAAAAATGCATGTGTCGCAGCACAACAAATTCTAAATAAACCTTGGGTTAAATTCCACTAACCATCAAAATCATGGGTTCAATTCTCGTGAGAAGGGGACAAGGATTTAAATAATGATTATTATTTGACTATAGTAAACATGCCACGTGATTATCAAAAAGAGGGCCGAATATTATCATTTATCCCATGATTATTCAATTCGATAATGTGGTTAGGGCTTCAACCTTAATGTTTGTAAAAGGTACCTAAACATTATTCAAACCAAGGTGTGTGCCACGCATTGTCTTCAAGACAAAGCATTATAGTTAGGTATGTTTACATATGAAGGTGGTCATTTGAAATAATAAAGGTCCCCTTGACCTTAATCAAGCCAAACATATGTCATGATTATTATCAAAAAAGAACAAATCAATGTATTTGAGTGGAGTAAGATTCAAACAAGGATTATATGGCTTGCCAATTCAAAACCTTATCCATTACATATTTACCTTATTTTTCACAAAAGGAAGGATATTACTTTACATGTGCACATGTGGCCTCACAAATTGCAAGAAGACAAAATTGAGCATGTACACATGGATAGGTGGTCCCCATAGAGTAAAGGTGAATTATTTTTTCAAGTAAAGGAAATCAAAACATTATTCTTGCACAAGATTATTTTTAAATGCCTTCACAAAAGGACAGAACAAAGATAAAGCCAAAATACCCTTACAAGTAGGTGAATATGCAAGTGCCACATCAGAGATTAAGTATGATTATTTAATCAATAGCAAAAGAAGAAATTTCATGCACATTGGAGGAGACTTGTAGAGAAATCAAGTGGATATTATTAGCTAAAGAATTAACCCAAGCTATCTATTGTATTAAAAATAGAGAAGTCAACCTACACTTTGACTAAGTGTATTTTTTTGTAACTATGGATATTAATGTCTCATTGTAAACTGCATGGTTATTTTTATTCCTTTATTTATTCATGATAAATGCTAAAATTAACATCCATGGGTGAGTACAGACTACAGCCTATTTTTAGGAGGAGTTGGGGTGAATTATTTTTGCTATATATTGTGTGCATTGGCAAGGCACAAAGGAGGACTGTTTGAATGTATGAGGACTTTTTGGATGTAGGAGTGTTGAAGGAAAGTTTTTGCCATTTTTTCCCTTGAATAAGAAACAGTTATTGCCTTTCCAATTATTTGCAGTGGTGTGTATCTCTTATTATCTCTTGTGGAATGTTTATTCCCTGATTTAATTATCTTACCTTTGTTGCAAATTTGGTGTTTCCTATACAGTCTTAGTGTGCATGTCAGCTACTTTGTTGTTTTGATTTATTCCCCTCAACACACAAGTGTTTTCCTTAGGATCAAGCTGAAAACCTATTGGTTTGTGCATCTATAATTTTTTCTCAATTTTATTATGCATGTACTTAGTCAAAGCCCTTAATCAATTTGGTGTATCACCCCATTTCAATTCAATTACAACAATATTTTTACCCAAAAAATCCAAAAAAATAAATAGTTTAGGATACATCAATAAGGAACTGACCTTGATACAAGAGACTCACCTCAATAATAGGTATACCCACAGACCTGAGGTGTTTCCATTCTATCTACAGAAGTGAGAGATAATGAAAGCTTAGAACCCTATTTTCATATCTCAACAATGGTGCACTTCTGAGAGATAATAGTTTTTGGAATGTCCAATGGGACATCAGTTGTGAAGATAAATCAGCTGATATAGGGAACGAGTAGCCTGCTTGTAGCTTAATAGATTCCAAGTTTGATAAGGTAAATGAGAAAGAACAATTTTTAGATAAACACGAGGTAGTTGAGTCTGAAGGCCCTTATTGTGCTGCATGCATGGATATTGTTTCATTATTAGAGAATTGTAATAATGTACAAAGGTTATCAAATGATACTACAAGTAGTTATGAGAAGCAATCTTACACTGAAGAGGAAACTAAATGGCTAGGAAACATGGTGATTTTAGATAGTGTGGGAGAAATTACCAGTACTACTAAAGAATCATTCATATTCCAATAACTTAAAATAGGCAGAAAATATTTCAAACTAGTTTAAAGAGGTAAACCAACCTTGAATTCAGCTTGACAATGTAAAGATTGATGAGTTACAATGACTTATAGAGGATAAATACTTTTCAAATCAGTTTCATTATGTCAAAGAGATTCAACAACAACTTATAAATCGTAAACAACCTTAAAAAAACTTCAGAAACTGACCATGACTAAAAAGGATGTTAACGATTATGTACAAAACAAGAAAATCTATTTACTAGTTATTTGGATGTAATTTGCGATCCAGTACCTTGTTGATTCTCATCCAATTACAACAATACAAATATTCATGCATGTTAAAGAGCATAAAAGTGAGCTTCACATTTTTAGAAGCAAGCCCCAAATCATTCCAAAGCATCTTGCAGATAAAATAGATACATTTTTTAGCTTCTAGACTGATTTAAAGAGCATAAAAAAGGTACATGTTTTGTGCTTAGCTATGTCATGTTACATGTTTTACAAGATGTGTTAATTTCCTCAGTTTTGGAGAAAAGGATGTTATTTTTCACTGCCTATTTTAGGATTTATTTAGCCTCAATTTACAGCTGGATAGAATAGGGTAGATTAGGATTTTCCTTTCAATAAGTGTAATTCATGTATATTTCAATGTTTTTGAATTTAAATAATTGCATTAATTCACGTGATATGGTTTACCAGATCCTTTTCCATCTTTAGTTCATTTTTTAGAAGGGTTATTTTTTTAGAAAAGCCAAATTTTTCTTATATGCTTTGACTCCATGACTAATGTAATAAGGAAAGGAACTTATATTAAAGTTATCATGAATATTTCCAGAAATGTTGACATTTTTTGCACATCGTGTGAAAAGATCAACTCGAAAATTTCATTTTCTTATATTTGAGGGGTTAGAAGTTTGTCTATTTTAGGAAAGTCATCAGAAAAGGAATACAAATTACTATTGTTGCAGGTTTTGGACAATCTTGGGAGTCACATTTGACTCAAATCTAAAACTTAGGTGAATTTCTAGAATTTCATTCCCCATAGATGCAGTCACTCCAATTTTTTACCTTCATCATAACTATGCAACAACTGTACAAGACCATTGAAAGGCCATGAGGAAGGAAGGAAGGGAAACATGTATCAAGCATGATGTTTCTGAAACTACAAATAAGTTTTAGGTTTGAATAACAAGGTACAACTTTATAAATTGTTTTTCATATCAAAAAGAACATCGAAAAGGTACATTTGAATTTAATTTATTCCAATGATTAAGTGAATTATTTAAGTGTGTTGAATTTACAAACTCATTTATTATCCACATAAATGAATAAAGTACATAAAGTAAAGACATACATCTCATTACAAGAACATAGTTCCATTTATTCATAGGGAATAATAGTATAGTGAACACACACAAGTAGTGGGATGTAACTTTTGTTTACTTTAATGAAAGGAATGCATGTTCTTATTAAATTTAAAGTAGAATGAGGTAAAAGAAATATGTCATTTCCTTGAAGATATTTTCCTTCCTTCTAAGGTTGTTCCAGTTTTCCTCTACAACTTCATCAGTGTACATGTTCAAAATAGTGGAGACAATTATGTCAATATTGAGCTTAGGATTTGATTGAAATCATTGTATTTCCAACTTCAAAAAAAAATGCATTCAGAATTAGAGCTCATGATATATCATAAAATTATAATAATCTGTATTTGAAGACAATATGCAAGAGCATCAATTTCAAGATAAATACAACATCTCATGAAGTGCTACAAAAGTTAATGAGGCATCATAATTGCATTTATAGCTCATGAAAGTAAAATTTATTATACTTATGAAAAAATGGGGGTAAAAATGAACACATAAACAACCATAAGGTACATCTCATACTGTTTATTTCAGAATAAAAAGTACACAAAATAATTCATATGCAGAATATCATTTTCAAATGCATGCTACAGAAAGAAATAAACATGAGAAAATTGCATTTTCTTTGAAGCAGTACAAGGAAACGTTATATCATCAAAAGGATGTGTTCTATTTACATCTGTGAGGCTTTACATCATCAAAAATAATAATTTAAAAACAAGTATAAAACTTATAGTTTTTTTTTAGAAAAGCAAGATTATCAAGAAGTTACAACTTCATAATGTGAAAGCTCAGTTATTGTTAACAACTTGAGAAATCATTGAGAACAATGTCAAGATCTCCAAAGGAAATAATCATCTCAAGAAAGTACATTATTTACATCTAAACCATTTACAAGGTATTTCCATCTTCTATAATCTAAAAATATATTTTCAAAGTCATTGTGTAATTATGGAAGTTATAAAATGTTTATAAGGAAAAAAGGGTTATAGATCTCGTTTTTCTGCTGAAAATTCATCACCAAGAAGGGTTACGAAATGAATTGAAACCCCATTTTGAGAAATCATTGAACATCGATGTCCAACAACATTTGAAAGTGTAAATTAAGAAACCCATAAAAAATCAATGAATACACATAAAGATGAAGTTACAGTGAACATTGTAATGTATCTACAACTCAGATAGATATGCTAGTCTCATAACAACAAAATATAACAACAATATTTGAATATTGGAGGAGTAGGTTACATCCAGAATGATCAACAAAAGGAGTAAAAATGTAAAATTTTATAAGGGATGAATATATTTTTTAAGCAAGATTAGTTTTCTAAAAAGAATGCAAAACCAAAAACAGAAAAACAATTGTTTTTCCCTTATCAAATATAATAGGTAGGTTTAGTTTTATTATGCATATTAAAATAAACTCCTATAGATTCAAAGTTAATATAGTTATGCATATAGACTAATGAAAGATTTTAATCAAAAACTGTCAATGCTCCAGGTCATGGAGTGGAGACTGTAAATTCACTCAAACTTCATGAACATATCTTTCATCTAAGAGGATATCTTGCCAAAATATCAAGATGATCACTTAGCTTCAATACAAGTGCTACAAATGAAGATAAAATTACGATTATAAAGAAAAGTGTGCAGTATTAAATTTTCAATCTCACTATGCATCTCATGTACATTTAGAATGGAAGAATTAACTAATCATCCAACTTACAGGAAAATGCAAGAAACATTATAATCATAAATATGATGTTTTCATTTAGAAATTTTTTCTTCTCTGAGAGCTTACACTATAAACTATTTGATAATGTTTTCAAAAAAAATTGTTTGTAGCATGGATGAATCTAATGGAGGAAATTTTATTTGACATTGGCATGTGAACACAGATTCTACTAAAAGAAAACAGAACTGTATTTTCTAAATACAAGCTATCAAGAAGCTAAAGTAATAAAGCACAAGCTACAATAGTATCACATCTCAAGGAAGCAATGAAATTATCCAATAAAGTTTAATATTCTAGCAACTTACAAAAATAGAGCTTGGAAACCTTTTAGAAATGGAGACTCTACTGGTAATTAAATTTTCAAACTTTCAGAATAGTAAATTCAAGACAATAAAGTAAAAGAATCAGCCAAGATTTTCTAAAGATTAACCACATCAAATGGTAAGTCGACATAAGGAAAGAAGGAATATCAGGTTTTGTACACTTATGGCAAGCCAAACTCATAAAGAGAAAAATAAATCCAACCCAATTTATAAAGATTTAATCTACAAATAAAATCTAGGAAATACTTCAAGCACAAAACCCCAAACCCGATTATAACTCACCTTGCAAAGAAGATTGATTTTACCACAATGACCAAATTTGTAGGAAGTTGTAGCGAATGCATACCAGGAAAAAAAATTCTCCAAAAGATAAAGTATGGAAGGTATATCAACTCAAGTGAAGCACATTAAATAGTAGAGGTCACAAATACATATAATGGGTCAGAGGATATTTTCAATCTCCCAACCAGAGTAAAAACCATCAAGTAGTAAAATAGAACTGAAACCCTCAAATCAAGCTCAGAAAGTTGAAAAATAGAATAAATAAAAACCCAATGAGCTCAGAGAATAACATAAATTTATGTAGGATTGAGGATAGAATGAAAAAAAAAACCCAAGTAATAGATACAAATTTTAACATTTATACAAGGTTATGCATAATACAAGTGCAAGGAGCAATCTCATAGAATGAAAATCACAACTAGCTCACTTAACTTTGTAATGGCGATCCAACAGAGCTCAAATAATTTCAATGGCCACCCCAATTCTTCTTAGAAGAAGACAAATTTTATAGTATAATGGGCAATTCTAAATGGTGGCCACTTCAATGTACCATAAGGTTTACGACTTAGTATGATGCTCAAACTAAAAAATCTTGCACAAATGGTTCCATATGAGCTTGAAATCATCAAAACAATGCCCTCCTGGTGAGAATTTGGTAGATCTTTACTACCTCATCTAGAGCACTAAGCCAAATGATCAAATGATTAGGTTTATTTTCCTTTTCTCCCTCAATTCAAGAACCAAGTTAATGCATGATATGTCAAAAAAAACATAATGAAAAAGGGTTCCAACATGATAATTTCCATGTAATCAAGGCCTGTGAACTTATGTATTGGTCAAAAGATGCCTAGGTCAAAAGGAGGATCCTAATGATCAAACACAAGGCAAAATGATCAATATGGTTAAGATTCAAACCTTAATATATTCTAATGATTCCAACAGACTCCTTACCATTAAAATTTCTAACATATCTTAGAATTTGCAAAAATCCTTGTGCTCTCCAAATGGAGAATGAACTACTAATCTATATTAGCATGTGCACAAGAAAAATAAAATTACCTGTGATCAAATATCACATCAAAGAAAAGACAGAATCATCCATGTGCATAGGTGGTCCCGAAAGTGGGAATGAGTATCTTCCAAATTGTATGCATGTCATGATGACACGAGATAGAGAGGATAATGCATGCACAATGTGTCAACATTAGAGAACATTTGGATGCGTAATTACCTTGATTTTTTAAAAATAAGGTATTATTTTTCTTGCACATGCACGTACATGTGGTCCCCACATGGGTGAATAATTTTGTGTAGTATTGAAGATAAAATGCATTATTTATTTTTCTTGCACAAAAGTATTACTTTTCATGTGATCACTAAATAACAAAACTGATAAGAAGAAAGAAATATGCAAGTGCCATATCAAAGATTAAGTATGATTATTTCATCAACAATAAAAAGACCAAGTTGGATGCACATTGGAGATAATATTAGACAATAGTATTCACCTAAGTTTATTAATTGTATTAAAAATAAAATAGTGAACTACACTTTAACTAAGTGTTTTTTTGTAATAAAGGCTATTAATGCCTCATTGTAAACTGTATGGTTATTTTTATTCCTTTATTTATTCATGATAAAGGCTAAATTTAACATGCATGGGTGAGTACAAACTGTAGTATATTTTTAGGAGGGGTTGTGTGAAGTATTTTTTCTTTGTATTGTGTGCACTAGAAGGACACAAGGAGGAATGTTTGGACATAGGAGTGCTGAAGCATATTTTTGGTAGTTTTTCCCTTGAATGAGAATCATTATTTACATTTCTAATTATTTTTTAGTGGTGTGTATCTTTCCATTAATTCTAGTGAATTTTAATTCCCTATTTCATTATCTTACCTTTCTGCAAATTTGGTGCCTTCTATATAGTCTTAGTGTGCATGTTAGATATCGTGTTGTGATTTATTCCCTCAACAAACAAGTGTTTGCCTCAGGATCAAAATGGAAACCAATTGGTTTTTGCATCTGCAATTTGTTTCTCAATTTTTTTGTGTAGAGTCTCAGTCAATTCCCTCGATTAATTATATTTATCACCCCATTTCAATTCAATTACAACAATTTTTTTACCCTTAAAAACCCCCAAAACAAACGTGCTTTAGGATACATTTATAAGGAACCAACGTTGATACGAAAGAGACGCCTCAATAATAGGTATACCCAAAGACCTCAAGCCTTTCCATTATATCTACAGAAGTGAGAGATAAAGAAATATTAGAACCCTATTGTCATCTCTACAAGGATACACTTTTAAGAGATTACAGTAATGAGACTATGATTTTCTTAAGGTAGCATTCATGGGAACCAACATTAAACATAGATTAAAACCCTCTTTGACTAAGACAGGTGTGAGTGGAAAATATTTCCAAAAAACCGTAGAAGTCACTGTTGAAATTTTTTACAGTCTTGTGTATGTTCAATTAATCTTGTGAATGTTGAATTCCCTAATTAATCATCTTACCCAGTTGTAAATTTAGTAATTTCTGTATGTTATTAATGTGTATGTTTAACTTAGCAGTATTGTTGTGATACTTTCCCTCAATACATCAAAGTGTTTGCCTTTAATATTCTATAGATAAATGTTGGCTTGTGCATCAAGAATTTAATCTCATATCAATTATGCATGTACTCAGTCAAAGACCTCATACAATTTTGGTGTATCACCTCAGTTTTGAATATTTTTTACAGTCTTCTTTTACCCTCAAACCCCAAAATATCAGTTTAGGATACATCAATAAGGAACTAACCTTGATATTGGAGACTCGCCTCAAAATAGGTATACCCACAGACCTGGGGTGTTTGCATTGTATCTATGAAAGAGAGATAAATTTTGCAAGCTTAGAACAACTGCATCCATCTCTCTAAAGGGTGTACTTTTGAGAGATAATAGTGTTTAGCACGCCCGGTTGGGAAATGAATCAGATCTGTGATCTAATTACAATAATTAAGAGTAGAATCACAATAAGAAAAAGTTACTTTTGGATCAGCAATCTGTAGCAATTTATTCTAAAGATTTAAATATTTATTTGGCGACTCCATGAAGATGATTTCATACCATTTTTGTGGAATGTTCCATGACTAAAATTACTACAAAATCATCAGTAAGAGGAATTCCTTTTGATTTTATTTCTTTACCTTTGAATTCTACAAGAAGGAGAAGAGTTGGTATTACTTTACCTTATAATAGGCCTTGTTTTGGCAACCCTCCTCCTAATCTTCCTTCACCACATATAAATTTCTCTATTCAGATACTAGTTTTTGAAATGGGTATTCAACCACCTAGGAATTTTGTGACCTCTACTAATGGCAAGCTGGGCATCGGATTCTTTTTTTTCTACCTGCCTCCACTGCCACCTTGGCCTCCTCCCAACCACCCAGCCTGCAAATTTTTTTAGACTGTCTTGTCTGTCCTTGCGTGAGGAGTCGATGGAGTCATTTTTCTTCAACATAATCTCTTTTTGGATTCTCCTTCAATCTGTACAGGTGGGTGTTGGGCGCATTTTGTTCTTGGGCATTTTTTTTTCTTTCCCTGTCACCTCATTTTGACCTGCTCACGCAAAGAAACCTTGGTGGCCACGTAGCTTGCACTGGCGTGTTCTGGTTAGTGGATTCAGTGTTCTGATTCATTGATGGTGAAATGAAGGTCTATCGCCCTGATGTTGCGTGGGTGGGTGTGGATCCTCAAAATCGTGCTGTACAGGCAGTTTCAGTGGAGCGTAGAACCGAAATTTCTCCCAGGAAAGTGCCGTGAGGAAGTGGTTCGCTATATGCAGCAGCTACAGGGTAAAGAAGTAAACTTACCTCAGAAAATCAGTGGCCTCCAGGGAGAGTTAAGTGCGACAGCTGCTGCAGGGCGATCCCAAGGAACCGTTGGTGCTGAACCTGATGTTCTGGTTGCACGCGACCACAGTCGTGATCAGTGGTTGCAAAATCTTACAGCTGTAGTAGAAGGACGAGATAAAGTTTAGTTGAGCTGTTTTGCCTTTTCATTCTGGAAAGTCGCTTCTGTCCAGGTGGTGAATTTAACAAGGAAGAAGCTCGATCAAATCTTGAGGCTGGGTAATGCTTCTTCTGCGCCTCTTCTTAGTTCACCCATTTTCTACAGTTGGGTTTCTTGTTTGCTTCTGGGTATCCTCTGATTCGAGATTGGGGATCCGCAGCGACTGCCTACAACAGTAAATAGCCAGGCAATAGGCATGCTACAGTTTGGTAGAAGCCTTCGTGAGCGCCTCCAACAGGCAGGCTGTCCAACTAGGTTGTTTTCTGTTCTGTATCTCTGCATCCTCAAGTTCGGATTCTCCTACAATATATTTTTATCAAATCAATCAAGTGACAGTGAGAGTGTTACCAGGAAACCCGATGAAATTTATTACAGAGGTTCTCTACTGAGACCTTGCTTGTTCTGCGATGTAACTCATGGAAGAGGATCTCATTGAGGCGGATCTGTTCCATTTCAGTGTATGCATGAAGCACAATTTGCTTTGCAAGTATGAAATTGTCAGGAGATCTATGCAATGTTGGAGAAAATGTCTTGGGAGAGCTCTGGTCCCAATGCAGGATTCAAAACATTCTCTGTTAGAGTCCGGAGAAGATTCCCTGATTTCTTACACTATCAATCTCAGGCATGTCAAGTTGGGCTACCATTATTTGATTAGAAATGCTCTATATTTCTTTGTTGTCCCTCTCCTACTGGTGTTATTCAGTGCAGAGGTTGAAACGTTGGGGAGAAATAAGTTATGGAGTCCTTGAAAGAAGCCGTGCAGAAGCAGAGATGGTGATGTTTGGTGCCTTGGATGAACTGTTTGAAAAATGCTTCAAGAAATTTTGCTTAGCGTGGAGGATAAAAGTGATGTTAATTGAAGCAAGCTATAATGTGTGAGACTTCCAATGGTAAGCATGAATCAACTTTGATTTTAGTTTCTGGAATGTTTTCTTTGCGCACAAATTGATGGGTAAACTAATGTAATAGTGCGTCCTAATGGCTTTAAAAACTAATTGACAATGCCTTAAATAGGAAAGCAATTCATGAGTTGTTTGAATAGTTGAATGCAAGACTTTCTAATCTTGTTCTAGAATCTAGACCCAAGAGTAAAAGCATATTGCAAGGACATGCAAAACCTTGTTAATTATTCCAAATTTCTGTTGCTGTTTCATGGAATTACATACTGGGAATTGGGGTTAACTGCTCTAGAATGAACTTTCTCCTTCTGCCTGTGTCTATGCAGTTTAGCGGAATGGTTATTGTGTCTTTTGCGTGATATTTGGGATGCCGAGTGGGTGAGAAGCGTGAATTTGGTGGAGAAATAATTTTGGGACTGCTGGGAGAAGGTGTCTGCACGTACGTGGCCATGAGATTTAGCGTTTAAAACAAGCATGTTAAATCTACTCCTTGTAATAGTTTTCTACTTTTTTTTCAGTATCTTGAAATGAATTTTCTTTCCTATTGAATACCGCCTAGACAATGTTTTCGTGGTTGTTTATATCGCTGCCTGATTGTGTTGGTTGTCCCTTTAAATCTCGATCCAATTTTGCTAGTTTGCTTGGAAGGTTCTTTCCTCCCTTATAGCTTACTCTATTTCATATTTGTCTAAATGGGTTACTGCAATTTTGAGTGATGCAATCTAGTTTGTAGGGAAGGAAACATTATTGAGTTTTGTTTGCTTATATGACTCTCTTTTAAAAGAATTCTGTGATGGTAGTTATAACTGAAGGTTACTAAATGGAAGGTTAAGCCTTCATATCTCTATTTGGTTGAATAAATACGTATTTCCTATTTAGGGCTCCCCTGTTTTGCTAAAAGGTACATTAATAGTGACGTTGTGTCCTAAAACTTGTTTAAGCCTGTGGGCATTCCTTACTTTTTGTTTGATTAGAAATGGCATTTGGGTTTTGTTTTAGAACTGTACATGGTTGACTGTTGTACCTAGTTCTATAGGATGAATAACCTGACATCTATTTTGGCCTCTACGTGTCGAGATAATTTCTATACCTACTTCCTGGTTCAAACTCTTGTTTGATTAAAGTAAGGGGGAAACATTGTAAGTTTTATTGAACGAAATCTCTACAATTTTATTAAGGGTCGCAAGCAAGCTGGTAATTAGCTGGACTGAAAAAAAAGTTGTAGGTGAATCCATGGTATTGGACTCGTGAACTCATTTCCTGTTAGATGACAGCTGATTACAGTGATAATATAATAGGTGGTTATTATGTTCATCTGTTTGATTTTTGCTAGACATGTCCTTGATAAGCCCACATGGATCGGGTAAAATTTCCATCTTCTATACCATTGGCCAGGAGCTCATAGAACTTCTAGGCCTGACTGCACTGCGTAACCTTCCTGATGGATATGTGTGTTGGTTCTTATTTTTTGTGCTTGCACTCGTGGTAGGGTCCTTTGAGTCTGGGGCATCGTTGGTGTTTTACCCTCTGCGTAGCGAATCCCTTTGTTTTCAAACTCGAATATCTTATACTTCAAACTTGGTTACTAAAAGGTCCCATTTTGTGGCCTTGTTAAGGAAATCAATTTTTATTTTAATGCTTATTGACATTGTCTGAAATATATAAAAATTATTAACGACTTTTGGGTTTAGTCTTCCCTTATATTATGTAGAGAAGTTTACGATTAGGATAAGGTTTGTTGGTAGAATAATGGCCCCTTTTGTGTCTCATTTGTATGCTTTTGGAAGAGTGGATTTGTTGTTAACTAGTACTACGTTTAAGAAATCCTATAAGAAGGTAGTGGTAAAACTCCTTGGTTAAAACTGAAACTATAGTTGTTTTTCTTTTAAGGGCGTCGAACCCTAATTATTGCTATGAAGCCTCTCCCTGGTAGATTTGGATAACGTCGTTTTGTTTCGCGCCTACGATCATAATTAGTATGTTTTGTCTTCTCTTGGACCCCTTTAGTTGGATGGAGTAAGTTTTGGATTCCAATCACGTAATCCATAGGATTACATGAAGGAGATATCAACACTCTTGACCTTCTTGTTTCTAACCCATAAGGTCTTGCCTTGATTTATGTGATTTTGTTCTTACTGGTATTTTGACTTTCTCCTTGCTGGATGGTTTAGATTTCTTTCTCATGCGAATAATTTTGGAGTTGTGGGTTGTGTTTTAATCCATTTTTTTGAATTAGAACTTTCCTTTCTTGATATTGTTAAATGTTAGCTTACTGTTGCAATGAGTAGCCTTAACATGCTCAGTTCTCGCGAACTGATTCAGGATAGTATTTGTGCAGATGGATTATGCGAGTAGATTAAAGGAAATAGTTGTAAAGGTTTCATCAGTGTAATTTATGAAGTTCCTTGTAAAATGTCCAATGTGAGGTAACTTTTGTAATAGTGCTTGCAAAGGAGTTTAGAAGACCTCTTGCCTTGGGTTGTTCTGAAATTTCATGATGATGTTGTCTTGTCCTTCTGCAGGTTAACTGGTAAATTACCTTTGTGAGAAATAATGTTCAATCTTGACCTTGTTATGAGTATTCTTTTGGTGATATCATTTACAGTCATGGAAATTTTGTAGCATGGCTTGGCTTATTTTGTTACCTTCTTGTTCTTGACCCAAGTGAAATCCAATCTCTTGACTCCTTTGGTTCATGTGCCATGTTGAATGGAAATGTTATAACCGTGGTTTGCGTTCTTGTTAAATAACGATAATTTCTTCTTTCAGGTCATAATGCTTATTGGTTTAGTAACCCTCCATGGTACTAGTATCAATGTTATTCTAGGCATATTTTAGTGGGTTGAAAACCCTTTTTTTTCTAAAGATAATCAAAGATAAAAGAAGAGGAATGCATAGATGAATAAATAAAGAAGATAATAATGAAGTTGTATTTGGTTGATAAAATTAAGAGTCTTTAATTGGAAAGAAAGTGTTTATCTAACGATGTAAAAAAAAAATACCCACCCTTGCTAACCTTAAGCTATGGATTAAATATTGTCCTCTTGTTGGGAAACGTTAATTAATTTTAAAAGTAATATCACTGTTGGATTTTGGCGATATCGGTAGATCTTATCTATTACAGGAGTTTGAATAAAAACACATTAAGTATAATGCTTCCATGTTGGGAACCCCTGTGTATCCCCCGACGAACTTAATCAAGATGATTTCTAAATGAAGCTTTTACCAAAATTCAATTGAACTCTTAAGACTCATTAAAAGACTGGTTAATAACTAAATAGATCATAATAAAATAAATTTATCTTCTCTCTCTAACCATTACCATGGTACCTTGTAGTCCTTGTCTAAGCTATGATAAATTTTTAATTCTTGATCAAAGATGATTAGGGTTCTGAACCTTAACGATACTCCTCTCCTTTTGATCTTACGCTTGCCTCCTTATGCAATGTGGGTCTGAAACGAGTTTCAGTAGTGGGGGTTTAGATAGATAGCCTTGTGGAATTGCTTACCTCCTGGTTTTGTAAACAAATTAATCAAGGAATTTTCATATTATAGGTGATCCTAGGATAGTCTTCAAGGTATATAAAAGGAAAGAAACTTAATCCTATAAGAATAATGGTACGAAACATATCATGAACCTTCTAGAACGTAAGCTAAGAATTGTAAGATGTCTCTAGTAAATCAGTAATCTTAAGAAGATTTTCACAGTGGGATGTCTTCAGTTATAACTAGGTAATGTGGTTGGTCTTTTGCCATGTCCTTTCACAAAAGAAAAGTAAATTGTCCTTGATAGGTGTGGACGTTTCTGTGCTGCCTTTATGGCCATCCTTGTATCAAGTTGTTCACAGTGTTAGTTGTATCCTTGGTGACGACATGTTGCGTCATGTTATGTGGCAAGTGTTGTAAGCCTCAAGTTGATCATGGTTTTCTTTATTATCTTAGAGCCCTAAACAACAATATTTCAACTATGATTTAGTCTATGGGAATAGAAAATCTCCCAACAGCCTATGATATCGCTATCCTAGCTGAAAATAGTCTTATTCAAGTCGGCAAGTTAGCACCAAATCCTTCAATGCCTTTTTTGGTAGATCTAGCACCTATTCCACACCAATCAAGATTATAAAACATGTTACTGCATCCCCATTAGATGACATGTTTAAAGATTTGTAGACAGCCTTACGAACATAATCAAAATTATAGGAAACCTTATTAGCAAAGGCAGTTTGATCTGAAGGATCTTACTCCATCTAACAATTTAGTTTTAGTTAATATGGCTATAGAAGATTTGTTTCAACCTTGTAATCAACCTCATTCAGCCGCAAGTTCTCCAAATGATTTTGTGAACATAAGTCTTATTGCATAACCTCAACCTGAGACATTGTCCATGCCTCAAATGGAGGGTGGTCAGCAAGAAACTCATGTTCAGAAAGCATATGAATAGAAATTAGTCAGTTTTAGTAAGGATGAACTCATTGCAGTTACTACTTGGGCTTAGAAAAAGGCCCAGGAAAGTCAAAAATAGAAAAAGAGGCTTGTTCTGCCCACACTAACTGATAAAACAACAACTACAGGACAAAAATCAGCTAACAGTTCTACTATTCCAAAAAAATAGCAAGTGTTTCAGCTGGTAAAGAGCAGAAAAAACAACAAAAAACTGATCTAAGAAGGTTATTTATACCTCAAATATCAAAAGCAGCTGAAGAAAAATCATTTTTTGCTAAAGCCTATGTTAAAATAGTAGAGTTTGTTTATAAAATTGTTTCTTCTTTTAACATTGTGGATGTAATGAAAAAGCATAATGTTAAAATATCAATGTGGGATGCTCTAAGTATTCCAGGACAAAAAGAGTTACTCTCTCATGAACTTGCTAAGCTGTAGATTTCTTCAAAAACAATAGAAAAGGAAGTTTAGAAAATAGATATGGTCCTTAGAACAATTGGACATGACCACATTAAAGAAATTAAATAGATAGTTCAAAAGGTTTAAAATGCCCAAGACATCAAGAAACCACCACCATTTTATTTTTCAATAATTATTGGAGAACATCTTGTTCATAACTATCTTGTTGACAACAGTGTCAGTAGCATAGTTATGCCAAAAGTAATTGCAGAAAAATTAGGTTTGCATTATGAACCTACAGAGAAGAGTGGGCTACAGCTTGATGGAACTACAATGAATACAATTGGTGTCATCAGAAGTCTAGAGGTAACATTTCATGCTTGCTCAAATGTTTCCATTTTGGAAGATATTATTGTTGTGGATTTACCTCCTTATTTCGCTATATATTTATATAGAGATTTCATAGAAAAAATAGGATGTTATCTCTCTTCAGATTTGACATTTTTGTTCTTTACTACTAGATATGGAACTAAGATTTTTGTAAATTCAGATCCTTTGGCTAGATTTCATATTGAGCCTCATGATTCAAACGTTGTAGCAAATTATGCACCTTTAGATGAATCTAATTTTTATGTTACAGCACATGTTTGTGCACTAGACGGTGTTTCTAATCTATGTATGGATGAAAAGACTCAAGAATAATATGTCTATGACCCTTTCAAAGAAGCAGAAAAAGATTTTTTTAGTGTTTGTTGCTTACATGAGGAAAATACACCAATTCCCTTGTTGTCCAAAATAGAAAAAATAGTAGAAGGGTTATGGAAGCTTCACTTCGATGGAGCTAAAAATAAGAAAGGACAAGGTATAGGTTTAATGCTTACTTCCCCTTCAAATGAAAGGTACTAATCATCTTTAAGTTTGTAATTTTCTTGTACTTGTAATGTAGCTGAATACAAAGCATTAATTCATGGCTTGCAATGGGCCAAAAAGAGAGGTATCGGTACTTTACAAAATTTTGGTGATTCAGAGTTAATTATTAATCCAGTGAAAAACTTTAATGTGTGTAAGAATTCATTGTTTAAATCTTACAAATATAGAGTTTCAGACTTATTGAATGATTTTGATGCTATTAACATTCAATCTATCCCAAGAGATGAAAACAAACATGCATACATAATTGCAACACTTGGTGCTAGCTTTGATGTGCTATAACAGATCAAAAATAAAAAAATACAACCACATATAAATCTGATTATCATACCTTTAGTACCTAATAATGAAGAAAATTGGCAAGTTTTCAAAGATGATGAACAAATCTACAGGTTTTGCAGCAAGAAGCTGAATTTTCTACAATAAATCAGGAAGAACCTGCAGCACTTCTATGGTGACCAAATTATTCAGTTGAAGACAAACAAGTTTCCTTAAGGATTGGTTACATTAAAAGACATTTTTAGTTTTGATGATCAGTTAAGAAAAAACAAAGGCAGGATTTTAACCCACGCAGACAACTAAAAATAAATATTGGTGGATGATGAAAAGAAACTATTTATTGGAAAGGTATGTTCCTCAGCTAAAAAACAATCATTTATCAGATTATGTAAAGAATTCAGATATTTTCTTTCTTAGAAATACCAAGATCTGAGAGGATGTGATCTGATTTTAGCTTAGCATACAATAGAGTTACATCCAAATTCCAATCCAGTTAGGCAGAAGCAAAGGCCAGTAAATCTGAATATTGAGCCATTAATGAGAAAAGAGTTATCTAAGCTGATTGAATCGGGTATTATCTTTCCAGTTAAGCATTCAAGTTAGGTAGATAATTTTGTTCCTATTTAGAAAAAGAATGGAGAAATCAGGCTATGTGTGGATTTTAGAGACCTTAATAAATCTTCATTAAAAGATCATTATCCATTGCCTAATATGGATCATATTTTGAGAACAATTTCTGGTTCAAACAGATTATCTCTTTTGGATGGTTACGGTAGATACAATTAGATCATTGTTTGTGAAGAAGACATATACAAAACAACTTTCACCAGAAAGTGGGGGTACTTATGCTTACAAAATAATGCCTTTTGGATTTTCAAATACCAATGTAATGTTTCAACGTACAATGGACAGATTTTCACAGCTTATTAAATAAATTCATAATGGCCTTACTTAAATGATGTCACCGTATTTTCAAAAAAATTGATGAACATCTAATGCATTTGAGGAAAAAATTTCAGCTTTGCAGATAGTTTGGGATATCTTTGAATCTTAAAAAATCCATTTATTTAGTACATCAAAGTAAATTTCTTGGTCATATTGTTTCTAAACAAGGTCTAGCTATTGATCCTTTCAGAATCGAAGTTATTCACAACTTTCCTTGCCTCATCATAAGAAAGCATTACAAAGTTTTCTTAAAAACATAAACTTTGTTAGAAGATTTGTTCTAGATTTTGTAGCATTAGTCAAGCCATTAACATTCAGGTTTAAGAAATATAAGAGTTTCTCTTGGACCAGCAAAGGGAGAAAAGGATTTGAAGCTATTAAGTCAGCCATTTCACAAGCTCCTAATCTTGCAAATCTAAATTTTGATAAATATTTTACAATGTTAATGATGAAAACTATTGAATGATAAAGATTTTACAATGTTAATAATTGAGACTATTTAATCTATATATTAACCCAGATTAATGATGAAAACACTAAGTAGTTGATTACTTTCTTTGGACAAATTTTGCACGACTACAAGATAAGGTATACCTTTCTTGAGAAACATGTACTTTCAATAGTTAGAGGATTGAAAAACTTCAAGTACATGATTTCCAATAACAAGATACGTGTATTAGTCTCTTATCCAATTGTTAAAGTACTCTTGTTGAACAAAGAGCTAAATGAGAAGAGAGAAGGCTAGATTATGAAAGTTATGGAATATGATGTCGACATCCGTGTTGTAAAAATATTTCAAGGAAACAGTTTTTTTGAGCATCCAATTACTGATATGGAAAAACAATATGCTGTAGAATAATAAGATCCAGAATAACATGTTGAAGTTACGTATCAGCAATCAGATACCATGGTATAATAGGAAAATAAGTAACCCAAACTTAGTCAAGAAGTTCAGGAATCAAGATGGATGACTGATTTGTTTAACTATTTATAACACGGTACTTATCCGGAAGGTATGGACAATAATAAATGAAGGTACTTTAGGTTACAAGTTATACCTTATGTTGTCATTAATGACATGTTATTTAAAAGAGATATAAATGGAATTTTGCTAAGATGTGTTGATTATGATAGAATTCAACAACTATTATATGAATTTCATGAAGGACCTGGAGGAGGTCATTTTTCAACATGTACTACAGCCTTAAAAATTATGAAAGATGGTTATTATTGGCCCAATATATTCAAGGATTGTTTCGAATGGATTAGAAAGTGTAATAAATTTTATTTCTTTGTTGGAAAGGAACGTTTAGCTTCACTGCCCCTGCAGCCTATTTCAGTGGATTAGCCATTCATGCAGTGGGTTATTGACTTTATTGGCATGATAAATCCACCTTTTTCATAAGCACATAATTGGATCTTGACTAACATAGATTATTTTACATGTTTGACTGAAGCAATAGTCTTAAAAGAAGCTAACAAAACTTCAATACTATCCTTTTACGAAGGTATAATTTGTAGATTTTGTGTGTTCGCAACTATCATTTCAGATAATGCCTTAGCATTTCTTGGTGTAAAGGTAACATATCTTGTTATCAAACATGAAATTTATTTAATTACATCATCTAATTATTACCCATAAGGTAATGGATTAGTTGAAATTACTGAGAAGAATATTTTGTGGATCATTAAAAGAACACTCAAAGATAACCAAAGAGTTTCGCATCTAATGTTGAATTTAGCACTTTGGGATGATATAGGGACTCCTAAAAGATCAGTTGGAAATTCACCGTACAAGCTTTTTATGGAAGAGAGACAAGAATTCCCATCTCATTTGAGTTTCCTGCATTAGATTTGTTGCATCAGATAGAATTACTTGATAATGAACCATTGTAGGTTTGTTATGTAGAGTTAATGGAGTTATAGGAGCTAAGAGATCAAGCTCATCAAAACACGGACAAGAATAATAAATAAATAAAGAAAAAAATTGATAAGAAGGCTAAGTGCAAAGTCTTCAATGAAGGGGACATTTTGTTAAAGTGGGATGGTGATCGTGCAAAGCCAGGAAAATACATGAATTTTGATACACTTTGGAGTGGTCCTTACATGATTTCATCTTGCAAGTCTAAATGGAGAGGAACTTCCCATTCCTATTTATGGTATGTTTCTTAAACATAGTTATTAAAAATCCTACAATGTCTTGTTAGAGTAGGATTTCCCTTTCAATAAGTGCTTTCATACACATTGCAATGTTTTTCAACGCAATAAGTTCATTCGTGCATGTGATCTAGTTTCCAGATCCTTTCCCATCTTTAGTTTTTTTTTTGGAAAGGTAGTTTTGGTTATATAGTTTAACTCCATTTCCAATGGGAAAGAGTAAGACACTAGTCTAAAAGCTAGCAAGAAGCTTTCCCTACATGATTGCCATAAATGTTGACAATTTTTACACTTGTGCAAACATGGGCAATGTTGACAATTTTTGCAATTGTGCAAAAATGGGAAACTCGAAACCTTCGTTATGATGGATAGCATTGATGAAGTGAACCTAAGATAGGGGAGATTATTTGAGTACAATATTGTTTTTGTTCAATTAATTAATGATTACATGAAATTTGTAGCTATATGTACTGTTACAAAACGTAACATATCACATAGTCTACAATTTCATGACTATCTTCACCAAAATAACAAAAATCCTTGAAGTAAAGATGTGTTATCTTGATGAAGACATTGAATTACAGAATACACGAACTGTTAAGTTTTGGAACAACAATCATAATTACATATTGCAGCAATCAGAGTTCATTGCTAAATATTACAGGTATTCTTTAAGGTTCTTTCCTTCATGATTAAGACATTCAATTATATTATTGAGTTGTTTAATTCATCATACAATCCATATAGAAAGTTGAAATGCAGAAATAAATACACAACTCAGTTTCAAAATTGAAGGTTTTATTCATAAAGAATTTCAAATGTTCCCACACAAGCCGTGAGATGTAGCTGAAGAGTAAATTAGAACTACTTAAGTAAGAGGTACATATGCATGTAAAAGAAATTAGAATAATATGAATGAACCAATAATTTCCTTGGGGGTTTCTTTTGTTTCGGTTGATGCATCTCCATCTCCAGCTTTGTTCCATCTTCATTTTGCTTATTAAGGGAACTGTACCTAAAAATAGAAAAGAAAAAATTGTTAGAGTTAAGCTCAAGGTTAATCCATATTCCTATACTATCCAAATTTGTGTAGATGAATCTCTTAAACAACATGCGGTATAAATTACAGGAGATTCAAAGGCACAACTGATAAAAGTACTTTTTTGTAACAACATACATGATTTATTCACTCAGAAATAAGGAGAGATACGAAAAGAAAAACTATGGAACATAAGAGAGGCAAAAAGCCTAAATATTTTCTAACTGTTCTTCTTAAGTGTGCAGGAACAAGTTGCAGTGATGAAGAAAATAAAATCATGTCGTACAGTCCTCACTGTTAGATAAATATTTCATAGTTCAATTAATTCTATCATATGGTACATAAAGCAGATTATTACAAGTACATACTGGTATGAAGGAAGAATGCAACTCAAAGTTCAATATCTATTGTAGAAATATAAGGAATTACAGTGTAGATCAAAGGATATACTTCCATGCTTACTTCCACTCAAAGATAACAATACATGTTTCATATTTTCAAATAGGTGAACAGAATAATCAGAATATAAAGGCTGAAGTTAACTGGAAAGATAATATTACAGCTGAAATAGAATGAGAAAGAAATCTAACAAAATTTTGACAGGGCTTCGCCATGTAAAATGGACATTTTACATCTTTCCATCATGTTGTTTTTAAACTAATACATGCTTTAAAAGTTATATGTAAATCAAGTAGTAATGCAGAAAGTAGAAAATGCATGGCATGATCAAGATAATAGTTATCATATTTCATCTATCCAACAACAAGCCATGATTCAATAGATGAAGGGTAAATTTGCCAACTTAAAAGAAAGTAAATGAACATGTTCAGAAGGTAGAAGTTTTCAAATGACTCTGATGAACTCATCCAAAACAACAAAGAGCCAAGATAAATTAACAAGAGAAGCTTAAAAGGTGAAACAAAACACAAATATGGAGATCTTTTAGAAGCAATAAGAGCTAAAAAAGTACATCTGTAGACTTAAAGATAATGTAATTTTCCATATTTTACAAGTATAAGTTCGATAATATGATTTTATATTTTTTTCATGAGGAGGATTCATTACTTGCAAAATAAAAGAGTTTAAAATAGTAGCTTAAGATCCAAGTATCCTTCTTCATATAAAAATAATTAATCGAAGTATGTATGTCAACTTATAGATATGAATAGAAATTCACTAAGAAGTGCACAAATATGTTAAAACACATATGAAAATAGTAAAATAATGCTACAGTAAGTGGAAGTAATGTCATCCTTGAACCATAATTAACAAAATCATGATGATAAAGAATGATTAGGGGAAGCTTCAAAAGGAATCAGCTCACAGAAACCTCAAGGTGGTTTCATATAAATAACAAAGAGAGTAGAAATCCATACACCCAAATATGGGTAATTTATCATGGAATTATAGAAATGAGAAAGAACTCAATGATTAAATTAGAGATATCGAACCCTCAAAAGGTAGAGTGGAAAAAAATATGACCCAGTTACATTTGAGAGCTCGAAGATCGAAGCCATGAGAGAAATCACAGAACCCACAAATATTTTCAAAAGTTTCGGTAACATATCCAAGGAAGAAAATGAAAATGGAAGTGTACGTATGCAAGAGAAACATTATCTCACATGTAACTACTTATGGTAGCCAACATCAAACTATGACTCACTCGTAAAACTCAAAAATAGATCAGAAGCCTTGCAGAAAGAAGCTCAGGAATAATCAAGAAAAGGAGACCATTCTATAGCCATGAAGAAACTCAAAGAAGTCGAGCTCATGAACTCCTCCATAGAGGAAAAATAGTAAACTCAAAATGACAAGAGATGCAAGTTTTTTAGCCCCCCAGAACTTTGTAGGCCAAAAATAACACAGTTTCAAGCTCGAAGCTTCAACGATGGCAAAATCTCCTAAAAAGATTTCTTAGAAAGCTCTAACAGATCAGAGACAAAAGATACATGCACAGGGCTTCACAAAGATAAATTTTCAGAGTTCTCCTAAGCTCAGAGAAATAAAAAAATACATGGCCATGACCACAATGTTTCACCTTTAAAGTTTGAGAGAAAAGAAATTAGACAAACCCATAGATTCGAGCTCAAACCCATAGAGGCGGCGACCATTCTTTTGCTATAGAGACCTCACATAACCAAGACAAAGCTCAAAAAATCATAAAATGGTGGCCATAAGACCCTGCAGAGAGCTCAATAGAAGCAAATAATAACAGATAACCATTCTTGTAGAAGAATCGAGCTTCAAAAGCTTCAACAATGGCATCGGGAAAAAAAAATTCCAGGGCTTCGCCCGCAAGCCAAAATGCAAAGTGAAAAAATGAATGGGGTTTGATTTGATTTAACTCACCTAACTTAACCATGGCTCAACCGAACTCACTCCTGAGTTAGCATCGATGATCAACATTCAACCAAGTACCAAAATCAACAATCAAGGATCGATACAATATTCAAATCAAACCACCATGGTTACAATGTTACCGACCCCTTTAACTGTAAGGTTGAAACCCTCACCGAGGGTGTGAGATCAACATCTTAAGATCCAACAATAACAAGAATCAATGATCAATAATCAAGATAAAGTTCAATGCAACACAGGTAATCGAACTCACCCAGAGTTAGTAATCAACGACAGTGACTCAAAAGAAATAAAGATCAATGGATGATAGGTCCCAAGACTTAAGACAAGTGTTAATGCACTTTAAACATATCACATTCCATCACATGCTCCCACGTAAGATCAACGGAAAGGGAGAATTATGGAGAAATCAACGGTCGTGGCCAAATCACAGTGGCCAATGTATTAAGAGTAAAAGTGCCAGTGTAGAGGGTGAAGGGGTGAGTCATTGTCACAGGGGATTTGGCCCCATGCCCTTCTAAATTATTTGTATTTGACATATCAGAAAGGGCTATCAAACTATAATCCAAACACCATGATGAAAAGTCCGGCAACAATGATCACCCAAAAGTTAAATTCTAAACCTTAGTCCATTCAAAATACAAAAATCTGAAAAGGTGGCAGACTATTATAGTATGACCAATGTTATGTAAAGGTGGTCAAATATTCTAATCAAACCTAATGAAGCCCATGATCATGGTGTCGAATAATCAAAGGTGGCTAAGTATAGTGTGACAACTTTTCACAAATTGACCCCTTGTTTTATTTTAAAACATAATAATGTGTTAAGTCCTCAAGAGTGGTCAAAATGCACATCAAAGGTGGTTCCCACTGATGGGATGGTCTGAAAATGACTTAGAATGTAGCTATTCATGTGATCACAAGGAGATAGAGCAGAGGTCAACATCAGAATGCAAACAAACTTTTGCAGACTTGTTACCTTATTTTACACAAATAAGAGTTGATTATGGTTGCACATGTGCTCACAGTGGTCCCCACAGTGGATTGGAGGTTTTCTTGTTAAGTATTGTAGATCAAAGGTATTATTTTCACTTACATAAGGAATTTTGCATCCAAAGGGCAAGTTGAAGATGTCACATTAACCACAAGAAGACATAATTTGCATGCACAAAGAAGGAAATTTGCTCATCAAGCAAGATTTATTATTGGCAAATCATTCACTCATGATTTTTCTTAAAAATAGAACAATCAACTATAGTTGACTGAGTTGTAACCAAAGACTATTAATGCCTCAATGTATTAGCATGTTTATTTTATAATAAATAAAGGATAAAAATAGGATTTATGTGCGAGTACAATTTTATCCTATTTTTAGGAGGGATGGGAAATAATGTTTGTTATATATTGTGTGCCTTGGCAAAGCACAAAGGAGGATTTTTAGATATAGGAGTGGTGAAACAGATTTTGCTAGTTTTTCCTCTGAATGAGAAGTATTTTCTACCTTTCCAATTATTTGTAGTCTTGTCTATGTTCCATTAATCTTGTGAATGGTGAATTCCATGATTAATCATCTTACCTTATTGTAAATTCAGTAATTTCTGCATGATATTAGTGTTTATGTTTAACTTAGTAGTATTGTTGTGATACTTTCCCTCAATACATCAAAGTGTTTACCTTTAATATTCTGTAGAAAATTGTTGGCTTGTGCATCAAGAATTCATTCTCATATCAATTGTGCATGTACTCAATCAAATACCTCATACAAGTTTGGTGTATCACCTCAGTTTTGAATCTTTTTTACAGTCTTCTTTTACCCTCAAACCCCAGAAAATCAATTTAGGATACATCAATAAGGAACCGGCCATTATACCAGAGACTCACCTCAAAATAGGTACACCCACAAAGCTAAGGTATTTCCATTGTATCTATGAAAGAGAGAGATAAATTTTGCAAGCTTATAACACCTATAACCATCTCTCTATAGGGTGCACTTTTGAGAGATGAAAGTCACCTGTAGGAGTTGGGATCATAAAAGAACCATATACCCAACCTCAATTATCATTTGGGTTTTATGGTGTAATACTCATAGTTAGTTGTGGAACTTAACAATATCCTAATTTATGTTTAGTTTGCAAAAAAAGGTATAAATAAGATTATGTGCTTGGAGATAAGTGAAATTTTAGATCATTCATATAATATGCATAAAACATATTCTAGCGAGGGAATAAATTCATGACTTGTGATCACTAAGGTGAAACTTAATCCTATAAAAAAATGAGTATTCCTCTTCTTCTCCACTTTTCCTAATGCGTAATGAATGTACATTGTGAACTAGGTGACCATGTTATTGAGGAAATTCCCTAGGACTAGAGCTAGTAGGTTCACATGCATGTAAATTCCCCTATTAACAAATGGGTTACTCAATAGTTTCAATACACAAATTAAATTCAATTAAGTGAAATCATTTTAAGATAAATGAAATGATTTTAATGGGTCAAATGTTATAGATACCTAAACATGAGAATACTATGTTTGAATCTCTTTTAACCCCTCACAAATAAGAGTGTAAGCTTGACAAGAAGTGTTGAATGTACCTAGAGTTACCAAAATATTTTAGAGATACGAGTGTACAATAACTCTAGTTTTGAAGTTAGTAAAATGTGTAAAATTTATAATTGAATATCTCTTTAAACACACATCTAATGCTTAATTTTGCAGAACCTAAACCTGGTGAATTGTGAAATCATACTCGTTAGTACCTTGATGACTAAGTAATTAAGTGAAGTATATGGTATACATGGTTAGTTTTCATAACATAAAACAAAATAGGATAACCTTAGAAATTAAATGCTGAATGAAAAGAACATGAAATCTATATATTCTTAAATCAATAAAATTCCCTTTCTTCATAAGAACCTCCCTTGTTGCAACTAATATAAATGGAAAATCCAATTGAAGGTGAAATTTAGAAAATGAATCCTTTCAAAAAACCTTAAAAGGATCATGTATGTACATATATTCATAATAACAACTAGGTTATAACATTCTGGTGTGATGAGGGAAACAAGAAAAAATAGATGGCATTACTACATGGGACATGTTAAATAAATTAAACATAATGTAGTCTAGTTATAAAATTATTGATAAGTGATTCCAATGAAATAAGGTCAATAACGAAATATGAATTTAATAAATATGTAAACTAGGAAATTTTTATCATGGATGTTTCCTATATGAGATTCATAATGTAGTTTAATCATTATGTTGTGTCTTGTCATTTGAAAAATAAACAAGCCTTTATGTGCGTCATGTGACTTCATGTTACGTATGTGGGTTATTATTTATGAAAAAATATCATGTGTTGTGCGTAGTCCTAGGTGACCTCGTATAGTATTGTGTATACTGCAATGTAAGTATAAAAAAAATTACTCCAGTATTTCTAGTGTGGTATTTGTGTGTGTAAAATGTGGGCACTACACTTGGTATCAAAGTGAGGTTCATGCTCTCTAACCTCTGGGACATATTGGAGTTGCGATGATTTTACATTGTAGTGGTGGATATTGGAAGAGTAATGTGATATATGTTGTTATCTGACCAACATTGTAATTATGATACTATGCACGCACATGTTGTGCATGTCACTTAGTGTGTATTTTTTATAATGTTGATGTGCTTATGATGAAAGTATATTTTTTATTTTTCATGGATTCAATGAAGAATTCATGTGTGATGTATCACCTTGTGTGTGAAAAGTATTTTATTGTGGATTGCTGAGTGTTGTAGCATTTTGGAATTATTTGATATGAAAGTGTATTGATGTATTGCATGACAAAATTGGTGTAAAGTGAATTGGATTGTATCGTGATGTCATCACCATGTTGTGATAAATCATGTGTGTAAACATGTTGTAATTGCAATTAATTATATGTTTAAATGTTAGAAATTTTGAACCTGATACGTATAATTCATGTAATATTTGATGGTTCATGTTGTGATCTAGGGGCATATTGTTAATGTATGATCCATATGGTAAAATTCTATCACTTTAGCTGCAGTATGTGGTAACGTGATGCATTGTAACCCATGAATGTAATGATTTTGTTATACCCTTTATATATATACCATGCATAAGACACTATGGTTAATGTGCTTTAATCACCTTTATTTTAGTGATGTAATTATGTGTTATTTTGTGAACCTTATGGTAGATGATCCTAATGGGAGAAACCATCAAGAGTGTATGTGTGAAGAGAGGAGGCATGGACCAATGTTTCATAATCTTGAGCTGAGTACGAGTGAGGAATTGGAGTCTTATATAGACTAAAAACCCAGTTATATCTGTTTAGTATACTTTGAGATTTCTCAGTATATTATGGACGTGTACAAACTTAGGCTCAACTTATGAAAACTAGTATCCCCTATTCTTTCCTATTAGGTTATCCATCAAACAATCCTATGAGATTATGAAAATGTTGAGGCTTGTGGAAGCAGTGGAGGGATGATTCAGACACAGATAATGACATTTGTATTATGTGATATGTTATTTTACGAGCTGAGGCTCGATGTTTGAGTGCCAGCAACTCATTGATTACCCCTTTGGTGGTCATATAAGGCCACATAGTTATTGTGTTGTACTATTTTTCTATACATATTTTATTCATAAATTAAACATTTTTTTGTTTCTTGATAGAACCATTTCTTTTCTTGATAGAACCATGTGCTCTTATATTTGGAGTGTTTTATTTGGTTGCTGCACTAAGATGCATATTTTTGCATCGAAGATGGTTATTTTTCCATTTGTTTTCCTTAGTTTTGAATTTGCATATCAGTTTAATTTTTTTTAGCCTACCCCAAGGTTTGGGATTTTTGCCACTTGGAATTTGAAAAATAATTTTATGCTAGTTCTAATGTAGTAATGTGTTATAATAGGGTCATGGGATTCACCATGGAGTGGTTAAACCTATGGACCCAATTTCTTATATATGGGTACATCCTAAGGAGTTATATATAACTATAAAGTTGTTGAATCATGATTTATTATGTCACTTGGGTTAGGGGTGGTTGGAATCTATGTGCCTACATCCATAGGGTTACCGACCTCTTTGAGGGAGACATAAAATACTTGAGGGAGACATAAGAGTCTTGAGGGAGACAAAATATAATTGAGCAAGGCATAAACGACTTGAGGGAGGTATAAGATATTTTAGGGAGTGATAAGAGATTTGTGTGCATGGATGGAACATTTGGAGGTACATGAAAAGGGTTTGTGATGTTTTGGGAGGTATATTGAATTTTTTTGTTACGCTTTGGGAGGTATATGGGGATGTTTTGTGATGTTTCTTGAGGAGTATGGTATTGGTATTATGGTTTATGTGTACTCTTGTGAATCTAGGTTATGTCTTATGATGTTGCTTCTATCCTGACACTATGTATCTATAATTATAGTTTTGAGTTGTTTGAAACATTTGTATGTGTATAGTTGGGAATTACATGTTGTTGTAGTCTACTTATGTTATGAGTATTATTGTGTTCACTGAATCTATGATAGGTACTATGTTGTGATGGCTATATATGTTCTTCCATGGCTCAGTTGAGTTCTTGTGATGTGATATAATTGTGAAAGTACATATCATGATGTCTTTTGAACCATTAGTGTTGTGTTTGGCCCTGATGTGGTATTGTGATGTTAGTTTCAATTAGGAACCTTCAAAAATAAGTAAACTAAAATCTTAAAACAATAAAATATTACGAGGTTGAGATAAATAAATACTATAAAGTGTAAATATTAATTAGGTAATAACGTAAATTGAAAACTACCGATCTTCACAGAACATTAAGAACTTGTTAAACCTTGCCGTATTCCTTATGGTCACACCTTAGCAGCAAGTATCTTTTCACTTGTGATTTGAGTCACTGATTGTTCCTCCTTTCTTATGAGTACCATCTTCTAAATTTTGCATTACATCGCATTGAGGACGATGATCTTAAAGGGGAGGGAGATGTGGCACCTTGTATAAAATAAATAAATAAATAAAACTATAAAAAAGGTGGAAATTTAATGTCTTTTGTGGGAAAGTGGTTGGGAGGTAGCGTGCAACATGAGATGTTAGTGCAGCTCAACCTCAAGTGATACCTATAATTCTTCCTTGCTTAGTAATCCAACAATGGTGATAAATATATTTTTTCTATCAATACCCTTCAAAAATAAATCATGGAAATTTACAACCTAGGGAACAACTTATCTTAATACGGGAGCCCAAATTCCATTGATTTGTTTGGGGAATGGTGTTGTCAATTTAAATTAGGATGAGGTTATGGAAGCCATAGTTTTACCTCTTCAGATCCATATATGAAGAAAATTGCAATAGTGGGAATAGAAGCACTTAACCGAATCTTCCATAACTTATCTAAGAATTTATCCCCTACCCCACATAGTGTAGGACCCTTACCAGAATCCTCCTTCCATGTGCCAAATGGGATCCTTGGGACAGGACATGGTCACACCCAAAAGAAAAAAGGGGAAGGGACATTTTTTTTTTTTTATATTTTAGTTGCAAGTGATTTGGTAGATATGTTTGAAAATTAGAAGCATGCACTTGGCATGTGAGTTGCTCGATTAAATTCCTAAAAATAATGTAGCCTCGTGGACTACAATGGATGCATGATATGCAAAAATGGGTTTTTTTAATAGTCTTAGAAATTGAAAGAAAATTCTATTGGTAGGTGTAAATATAGCTACCACGCCCTTTTCCTCTGTTTCCCCAACCTTTACCAAAATACAAGCACAGGAATATGGTGGATTTTTGCAAATGTTAAAGTGGAATGGCTTTGTCGAGGCATTATTCCTTTTTTGGACATAAGACTTGTAGTCACATTTTTCATGGTCGTCTAGAAGCCCCCTCTAGTGGATGTAATTTGAAATATTGTGGTGTTTGACATGTTGACCAAGGCCTATGTTCTGACAAGAATGGTTACAGATGTTGTTCAAGTTTTCAGACTTATAGAGGAAGCTAAAGTGATGCCTCATATTAGTTGCTGGAGTTTCCTTCTCAATCCCTTTATTATCTTAGTAATTTCATTTTAATAACTCAACTTGCTGCTCAGTTTTTTTCTTGGAAAAGTTTCAGATCTTAAACTAAATACCCTTGTTTGAAGGCTCACCCATTAAATTCTGAGTGGATTACAATTTTACACCATCTCGTGGTGATAATTTTTTATAGTGGGGAGTTTACTTCGCATGGCTTGGCCTATGGATTTTCCAACTCAACAGTATGGTTTATTTACTAGCTTGAGATGTTTGTGCCATGCAACACTACACCCACTCATGATTACAATCCCCATCTACAATAGATATGCTTGAGTTAGTCCCTAGTGTTGGTAATAGCTTGGTTTTGGGCTTAAAACAATTTATTTTTCATTGACTAGCCATATTGAGATCTAGCTTGGTATGCTGCTCGCTTAGAGCTCATTTGTCTGAGCTTAGTTACCATATATTATTTACTCTCTCTACCTTGCAATCAGAGCTCATTTTGAAGATTCAAGATCTTTATGAAATAGGTACGTAGAGTAGGTGTGAATGAATATGGACAAACCTTCTTAATTTGTGTAACCATTTGACGAAATGCCTATCTATGACGCATAATTGAATCCCACAATTTTGAACGGCTTTGTTCCTCGAATAATGGTTGATCTCTCCTTATATTTCATAATTATCATTCTTTAGTTTTTCATTTGAAACGAAATAAAATTTTAAACCACAGGATTATCTTACATTGGATTGTTTTAAATAAACATGTTAAAAAAAATAAAACATTACATTGTAACTTAGGGAATCCAATATTCCTTGGTAGACAACCATAATATCAAACCCTCATTTCGAGACAATCTAAAAAACTTCTCAAAAAAATAAGATTTCTACAACACTCATTTTAATTTACAAGTAGAAGTCGACTTCCCTAAAAACATGTTGAATTTTCCCTTGTTATAAAAAATAAATCATGATTTTTGGAGACTTGCAATATAACCTTCGTAACTCCAAAAAAGAAATGTTAAGTTTCTTTTTTTTTCCTTGTTATGTGAAGGGTAACTTAAAACTATAGATCAGCCATGATTGATCATTTGTTTTCATTTTGACACTCCTCTAGGAGCCCTCTTATCTCAGTTTGTACATTTAGAAAGTTGTTAAAATTTAAAATTTGGGTATTATTTCAGCTCGCAGTTTAGACCATGAACAATGAAATGCTTGTTCACCTTCACAAAACCCTACTACTTTATATTAGACAATTTCCTAGAGCCTTGAGTTTGGGGAAACACAATCTTCTTGATAGATTAGAAAAAGGCATTTTCTAAGCCTCCAGTCATACTTTGAATAGGTCAAACTAGACCAGTTATGACCCGTGCCTCTAGAAAAATTGTCCTAGTTTGAAACACGTTTGTGAGTTCTCAGTCTTGTCGAATCTGATGAATTCTCTGGATATATGGACATGGTTTGATAATCCTTGATCTAACTTTTGATTATTTGCAACTAGGCCAATTACGTTTGTTGGCTTTGGAAAACTAGTCACAATTTGTTAATTTCAGTTATTAATTCCATCAGTTCCTATGAATTCTTGGGGTATAGGAGGACACATATAAATTTACCGATGGTGTATTTTTTCATTGGAAGAAAATGTTTGAAAGTGGTTTTATAGCCTCTGAGCCTAAATTGAACACTTTTGCATTTAGCATAAAAACATAAAGAGAAAGTTGTAGGAGCCTCTTTGGGTCACCAACCCAACGTGGAATCTTTTTGACTCTTGTAAATAACTATTTGAAACTCTTTCATGTGACTTATTGTGTGAAATTAAACTTTTGGAAAAATAGTTTTTCTCTCTCTTCCCTATCTCTTTCTCTCTCCTTGGTTAATAAATGAAGTGAAATGAAATTAAAGAAATATATATCTTAACCTCTCATTTTGAATGAAAATTTTTATTTTTATGTAAATGGGAAACAAAAAAAGGTTAATTATACCAAATATAGGTGGATGTCATACCAATGATTTATCAATGATTTCATGCTCACATGATTTTGTAGGATGGAAGTTGTAGTGCCCACTTCCCTTTGACACCTTTTCATTATCGTTCTCGATACTGTCAACTGCACTTATAGATTTATTATAGATTTTTGAGTTAGCATGTTAGTAGATATCAGAGATATTGAACTTTTATTGATTTTATCCGTATATGATGCATATGGACCATTAGAGACATTTGACGTTGACATTGATATACTGATGACATGAGTATTTATCTATATTTGTGACATGTGATATATTAGTCATATTTAGTAGACCTTGATAATTGCATTAATGTCGTGATCATTTTGACATGGATGAAATGTGGAATAGAAATGTGCTAGACATTTTAAGTGATATCGTATTTGAAAAGATCATATTAAATCGTATATAGTTGATTTTATATTTATATCTCATATTTTGGCATGGATGTTTTAATGCGGACACGAGGCTAAAGGAGATATTCTTTGTTTTGTAGGTATATTACATTTACAACAACATCAAGGGATTGGATACTAACCACATCGAAATTCGAGAATAAGTTAACTAGGGTCACCATGGCAAAATGTAGTTGTGTGTGTTAGAATAATTTGGTTAGGGGAAAATTGTGACCTAGGGGTCATGTGTTGTTTTGTTTTAATTTCCCTTTTTATAATGTTAGTATTTGTTTTCTTTTAGTAATGAAATTCTACATGTATTATTATCTAGGTATTTGGATATATGTTTACCTCTTCATTATTCATGGGTTGTAGTGTCTTAATTAAGCTAATTTAAATTTTTCCTAATATAATTAAAGATGTGACCAAAAAGGAGTTCATTTATTAGACTTTATTTAACCTTGGAATTTCTGTTGAGTGTTGTTTTCTTGAGTCTTTAGTGTAGCACACTCTACCCTTCATGGGAAACTCGAATTTGGCCTTAGAGGCCAAATTTGGAAGCTTGTGGGACAATTCATACTTGTCCCACACCTCTTAAATGCCCATGCCAACCCTATCTATGGGTTGGGGTTGGGGGGGGGGGTCAAATTTATGCCATATTAGGTGTTTTAGGAAGATAAAAAGCAGAAATGTTAATTACACTTTCTTTCAAATATTTAATTTTGTCCTTTGGGGGAGTGGGCTTAGATGGAGTGTGTAAGGTTCTTGTCATTCCTAAAACCAATTATTATCTGTGCCTTGGAATATGAGGTTGACCAACTGATGTGGAGTGGATAGGAAATGAGGTGACATCCTACTTGGAGCCACATCATACCTCTCTCTCCTTTATTTATTTATTGAATCCTTTATGCTTGTTTGGGCGTTACATGATCATTTTAGTCTCTTGTATTTTTGGAGAGTGAGAGGATTTTGAGAGAGTTTGTGGATTGTTGGAGCTTGGTGGATGTTTTTTTGGTCTTTGGAGAAGCTTGGAACTTCATACTTGGAACAAGATCTACCATGGAGAGGTAGAAGCTTCACCTTAGTTAAATAATGTTCTTTTCTATTTTTGTGATCATATGCGTGTGTTGTGTGTTGTTTTCCTTTGGAATGTTGTTGGTTATGGGTATATTTCCTAAGTTTTGGAGTAGAAGGAGACTATGGGTAGTTTACATTTAGGGAGGCATAAGATTTTACCCTTTTGTGGGGGGAGTTTGGGTTGGGTGCCCCACCTTGTTTGAGGGATGTTTGCATTTCCTTTTGTTCTTGTTATGAGGGAGACATAAGAAATATAGGGAGGCATAATATTTTATAGAGGTATAAGGGGTAATTTAGGGAGGCATAAGAGATTATAGGGTATTTTTGATATGCATTGGAGTCTTTAGGTGGGAATCCATTCCCATTGTGAGGCATAAGTGGTCCTCCCAATAGGTCTTACTCTTTTGGCTTTCTTGATAAGCCTTGTTATATTGTTGCTTTGTTGCTTCTTATTGTTGAGTTTTTGTTGTGTTTGAATGTGAATGAAATGGATGTGAAACTATTTGTTAAGTATTATGGAATATTGTACTTTCCATGAGTTGAAATCTTCTACCCTTGTAATGTGGTTGGGGCTCATGGGCAAATGGAGAGGATGGCTTCTCCTCTTCATTGGATATATTGGGTGCGTGGAGAGTGTTGCCTCTCCCCTCATTTTGTTGTGAATCAAACAAATCATGATGGATCTTTCTTATAGGTTTTTAGGAGCTTGGAATTTTTTTGGAGTCCTTAAAGAGTTTCCTTCTTGAGAAAATCCTTTTCGATTTCCCACTCAAAGTGGAAGATTGTAAATTTGGTTATGTTTAAAGGAAATATTGAAATACAAGTTGTATTGATTTTTATCATCATAATTGTGATGTATGTGGGAAGGAAAGACTCTTTAGTGAAGAAGTTTGGATAATGAAAGTTATGTTGTTTCTAGTTTCAAAAATAAGAAAATGTTTTGGAAAGTTGGTTATTAATAGCCTCTGAGCCTAAATTGAACACTTTTGATTTAGCATAAAAAACAATAAAGAGAAAGTTGTAGGAGCCTCTTTGGGTCACCAACCCAACGTGGAATCTTTTTGACTCTTGTAAATAAACTATTGAAACTCTTCATGTTGACTTATTGTGGGTTGAAATTAAACTTTTGGAAAAATAGTTTTTCTCTCTCTTCCCTATCTTCTTTCTCTCTCCTGGTTAATAAATGAGTGAAATGAAATTAAAGAAATATATATCTTAACCTTCATTTTGAATTGAAAATTTTTTTTTATGTAAATGGGAAACAAAAAGGCTTAATTATAACCAAATTAGAGTGGATTCATACCATGAATTTATCAATGATTTCATGCTCACATGATTTTGTAGGATGGAAGTTGTAGTGCCCACTTCCCTTTGACACCTTTTGATTATCGTTCTCGATACTTTCAACTGCACTTATAGATTTATTATAGATTTTTGAGTTAGCATGTTAGTAGATATCAGAGATACTGAACTATTATTGATTTTATCCGTATATGATGCATATGGACCATTAGAGACATTTGACATTGACATTGATATACTGATGACATGAGTATTTATCTATATTTGTGACATGTGATATATTAGTCATATTTAGTAGACCTTGATAATTGCATTAATGTCGTGATCATTTTGTCATGGATGAAATGTGGAATAGAAATGTGCTAGAAATTTTAAGTGATATCGTATTTGAAAAGATGATATTAAATCATATATAGTTGATTTTATATTTATATCTCATATTTTGGCATGGATGTTTTAATGCGGACACGAGGCTGAAGGAGATATTCTTTGTTTTGCAGGTATATTACATTTACAACAACATCAGGGGATTGGATACTAACCACATCGGAATTCGAGAAGAATTTAACTAGGGTCACCATGGCAAAATGTAGTTGTGTGTGTTAGAATAATTTGGTTAGGGGAAAATGTGACCTAGGGGTCATGTGTTGTTTTGTTTTAATTTCCCTTTTTATAATGTTAGTATTTGTTTTCTTTTAGTAATGAAATTCTACATGTATTATTATCTAGGTATTTGGATATATGTTTACCTCTTTATTATTCATGGGTTGTAGTGTCTTAATTAAGCTAATTTAAATTTTCCCTAATATAATTAAAGATGTGACCAAAAAGGAGTTCATTTATTAGACTTTATTTAACCTTGGAATTTCTGTTGAGTGTTGTTTTCTTGAGTCTTGAGTGTAGCACACTCTACCCTTCATGAGAAACTCGAATTTGGCCTTAGAGGCCAAATTTGGAAGCTTGTGGGACAATTCATACTTGTCCCACACCTCTTAAATGCCCATGCCAACCCTATCTATGGGTTGGGTGGGGGGGGGCGTCGTCAAATTTATGCCATATTAGGTGTTTTAGGAAGATAAAAAGCAGAAATGTTAATTACACTTTCTTTCAAATATTTAATTTTGTCCTTTGGGGGAGTGGGCTTAGATGGAGTGTGTAAGGTTCTTGTCATTCCTAAAACCAATTATTATCTGTGCCTTGGAATATGAGGTTGACCAACTGATGTGGAGTGGATAGGAAATGAGGTGACATCCTACTTGGAGCCACATCATACCTCTCTCTCCTTTATCTATTTATTGAATCCTTTATGCTTGTTTGGGGGTTACATGATCATTTTAGTCTCTTTTATTTTTGGAGAGTGAGAGGATTTTGAGAGAGTTTGTGGATTGTTAGAGCTTGGTGGATGTTTTTTTGGTCTTTGGAGAAGCTTGGAACTTCATACTTGGAACAAGATCTACCATGGAGAGGTAGAAGCTTCACCTTAGTTAAATAATGTTCTTTTTTATTTTTGTGATCATATGCTTGTGTTGTGTGTTGTTTTCCTTTGGAATGTTGTTGGTTATGGGTATATTTCCTAAGTTTTGGAGTAGAAGGAGACTATGGGTAGTTTACATGTAGGGAGGCATAATATTTTACCCTTTTGTGGGGGGAGTTTGGGTTGGGTGCCCCACCTTGTTTGAGGGATGTTTGCATTTCCTTTTGTTCTTGTTATGAGGGAGACATAAGAAATATAGGGAGGCATAATATTTTATAGAGGTATAAGGGGTACTTGAGGGAGGCATAAGAGATTATAGGGTATTTTTGATATGCATTGGAGTCTTTAGGTGGGCATCCATTCCCATTGTGAGGCATAAGTGGCCTCCCAATAGGTCTTACTCTTTTGGCTTTCTTGATAAGCCTTGTTATATTGTTGCTTTGTTGCTTCTTATTGTTGAGTTTTTGTTGTGTTTGAATGTGAATGAAATGGATGTGAAACTATTTGTTAAGTATTATGGAATATTGTACTTTCCATGAGTTGAAATCTTCTCCCATTGTAATGTGGTTGGGGCTCGTGGGAAAATGGAGAGGATGGCTTCTCCTCTTCATTGGATATACTGGTTGCGTGGAGAGTGTTTCCTCTCCCCTAATTTTGTTGTGAATCAAACAAATCATGATGGATCTTTCTTGTAGGTTTTCAGGAGCTTGGAATTTTTTTGGAGTCCTTAAAGAGTTTCCTTCTTGAGAAAAGCCTTTTTGTTTCCCACTCAAAGTGGAAGATTGTAAATTTGGTTATGTTTTAAAAGAAATATTGAAATACAAGTTGTATTGATTTTTATCATCATAATTGTGATGTATGTGGGAAGGAAAGACTCTTTAGTGAAGAAAGTTTGGATAATGAAAGTATGTTGTTCTAGTTTCAAAAAAAAACAAATATTAAAAAGTTAGTAGTTCGCATTTTAAGATTCATGAAGAAACTTGGTTATATTGAAAAATTGTAGTTTGAAAAAAAAAGAAATTATACTTCTTTTATATTCCATGTGTTTTATCAATTACTAAAAGGGTCATATTTGTTTATCCTCTTATAGTGCTTGAGAGATGTTTTAAAATTTGTATGTTCAAATGGAGAGAAATTAAGTATTACTAATCTTTTACTTGCAAAAACAAAAAAAATAGATCATCTCCTAGAACTCAATTGGCAATTGTCTTTATACTTGGTTAATGAAGAAAGTAATTTCCAATGCTAACTTGTAATTTCCATTTAGAAATGATTATAAATCTACCGAGAAAAATGATTAAGCAAAATGAATCTATTCTCTCCTACCTCTTATTACAATATCAAATTGTGTGTGTGTTTCTATATATATTTTATTGCAAAGACTTAACTTGCTAACATTGGTACATATGAATCCATTATTTCCTACCGTAATCTTATTACCTTGTGTATTATCATATTACATATTATTAATATTAATCATTTTATTAATATTAATAATAGAGTAATAATAAAATACTATTAATCTTTATTATAAGAATCTAATATTAATGTCCTATATTTTAATAAAAGTACCCTTTTAAGTCAAATATTGTTGTTGAAATATATATATATATATACGGATATGTTTATATATATATAATGTTAGATATAATTTATAAGTAATAAATAATATAAGTTTTAGTAAAGTAGATAAAAATAAATAAAGAAAGAAAAGTATAAAAGTAACCTTTTTAAAAAAATGCGTGGGAGTTAAAACTCTTACTAAAATTTTATTAAAAAAATAAATAAAAAAAGGAAATTCATGAAAAGTGCGGCCTGCACTTTTGGGTATTTTTTTAGTGTAAAAAGGGGGTGGAGTAGGTGACCCTCTCCTCAACCAAAATTACCACGCATATTATATTTAGCGGCCCCAACACTATTAAAACCTACTCTTTTATTACTTTGGCCTGTTTTTTATAAAAAAAATTGGTGATGCGGCCTGTACATGAAGTTGTCCTGCGGATGACACAATGCATTATATATATATACGTTATTTATTTTTCTTTTGGTATTTAAAAAAAAAAAAAAGAGTTGCAAGAGGAATACAAATTTATACAAAAAAGTTTATTTTTGTAAAATAAATACATGGGGTTTCTAGATTTTCCCAAATGAGTATACCCACAAAGAATATTCTTGAATCTAAAAATTGATTATTCTAATAAATAAATACAAAAAATAAAATAATACCCACAAAGGGGAAATGAATGGATCTATATTTTTAAGCACGAAATCTCTTCAAGGGAAGCTTCCAATCCTCTTTAATGGCCTTCCTGGCTCCTCCTTCTTCTACTCCTTCCTTAACCTACAAAATAAAACAAGAGAAATGAGAGAGTAGAGTTAGAAAAAGAATATATTGCAATCCATAAGGATTGTTAGGGTTACTTTTAGCAAATATAAATCCAAGGGTGGAGAAAGATTGGATCTAAGGGTGTAGTATGCACCCTACATCACTTAAGTGATGGGGTATTTAAATGGGAATTCTTTAATTTAAAAGATGTGTGTGTAGTGTTGAATGGGGACTAAGGGGTTAGACTAGGTTGTGCACCCCTTTACTTTTTAATGAAATAATATAGATATTAAGGAGCTGATTTAAAACTCAAAGGATATTTAGTCTTCTTTAATATAATTAATTTAGAAGGGATTAATGGGGCAAGGACATGAGAAAAAAATTTAGAAATATTAAAATAATTATTTAAGCTTACTAAGAGAATTTAAAAACGACTTTAATTTTAAAATTGAATCAATACTAATCAGCCCTCATTTTAGTTTTCACTGCCTTGAATTTTATTTTTACAGAATGTCACTATCAAGAATTTAATTTTAATCTCGTTGAATGTCATTGTCGTTCCCTCTCAAAAAAATTATTCCATAATTTTTCCATGTTGGTTACCGGGTTTATCGTGTTTTTTTGTTGAGAAAAATGTGGGTATTACAAAAGTAAGATAATGAAAGGGCATGGTGTAATTAATAGTTTATTATGGTAATTTATATTTCAAGCAATGTAAATGTAAATGCTGAACTATCTTTTTGTAATGTGTTGAAAGAATAATTTTTGATGTTTGGTAGTATGTATAAGATGCTAGTTTTAAGGGTGTTTTGGGAAATGTGCATTTAACCATATGTGACTTTTTGATTCATATATATGTATGGAAATAAAAAAGGGGAAGATTAATATATATGTGTTAAATGGAATTTAATTTAATATATTCTAATGCAATTATAGTGTGAAATTGATGATTAATTACTTAGTGTGTCATGTTTCCTTACCTTGAAAATTTAATAAAGAAATATGAATAAAATAATAGGCCTTATTTTAAAAATCATGCATATAAACATTTCTTGCATGATCCTTCTTAGAATAGAAGATATTTGAAACCTTAGAATGAACTTAAACATTTTCACTTGATGGAATCCCCTAGTTTAGGTGAATAAGAGTCCAAGTTTGAGTTTTTCATCTTATCCAATGCTTAGCAGATTCATGGCGAACCTAATGAATAAGACAGACATGTTCCAAAATTATCCAGAGTATGTGGTTCCCTTCTAGGATTGGAAATCACGTGTTTAGTAAGGATAATATGATTTTTTAAGGTAGCGCTCTTGGGAACCAACATTAAACATAGAGTAAAACCATCTTGGACCGATACATGTATGAGTGGAAAATATTTCCAACAAACCTTAAAATTTAGCTTTAGGATTTGGAATCATAAAAGGACCTTATACCCAACCTAAATTTATTAATCGGGTGTTATGGTGTAATACTCATAGTTGTGAAACTTAACGATATCCTAATGCGTGTCATTGTCGTTCCTCTCAAAAAAAAGTATTCCATAATTTTTCGATGTTGCTTATCGAGTTTATCGTGTATTCTTTTTGAGAAAAATGCAGGTGTTACACTTGGTATCGGATCCATGGGTTCAAATATTGGACCCTTGGGCACACCTAGAAGACATGAAATAGGAACAAATAACCAGTGTAAAATTGGTTTCTTTTAATCTAGAAAACCACAATGTCTAATAATTGTATAATTTAGAAAACATAGAAAATTGAAACAAGAACTAGAACAATGAACTAACTCTCACCTTGATCTATGCAGGAGGTGCGTATTAGATGAGGGTTATTTTCACATAGACATAGATATACCACCACCAGATCACACCATAGTGGCCATTCTACCTCATATTTTACAGACGCTTCAGGATGTCAATTTCCCTATACGCAGAGAGCCCCTTGGGAGGACGATTTGTTACACATGATATGGAGCCATCAGCGGAGGCCCATATATCCCCTCAACATAGATAGGAGTTTAGGGTAGAGAACTTATGTGCGGAGTCAGCTAGGGAAGAGTCACCATAGAGAGGACATGGGGATAGGATGTCAGGACACAGGGATAGGTCTCGAAGCCCTAAGCCTAGAGATGATCATGTAGAGAGGCCTAGGGGTCGCTAGTTGATAGTTACAGACCATATTAGGGAGATCCTAAACTTAGGACCATCTCACTATTTAGGTAATACAGGAGGTTTTCAGGTAATGGCTTGGTTGGTGAGCTTGAGCAGATGCTTCAAGCTCTGCCCTTGTACTAGAAACATGAAAGCTCGTGTTGCGATCCATCTTTGTAGGGATGGAGCAGGAGTCTGGTGGAGGACTGAGGAGCAGAAGCTCCATGTTGACTCAGAGAAAGCTACATGGGAGCTATTTGAGGAGTTTCAGGAGTAGGTATTTTCCCCATAGGTTTATTCAGCAGCGGATAGATGATTTTCATGACCTCCGTCAGGCATCGATCACCATAGCCAAGTATGATAGTCAATTTCTGGATCTACTCCATTACATCGACCATATGCAGGATGAGAAGGTATGGATTCATAGGTTCATCAGGGGTCTGAGTTTGGATTTGGGTGGTGCAATGTGCATTCACTACCCAAAGACATTTACTGAAGCCATGGAGAAGGCCTATATTACAGAGGAGACACAGGGGAAGACGCAACAGGATAGAGATAGAGTTTGGAGCTGTATCCAGTAGATGTATAATGGTAGATCGAGGGGGTCAATTCCTCCCCGACATGGTGGAAAAATTTTAGGTCATGCTTCATTCAAGACACCATAGCAGCACCACTAGACCCACCCACCTTATAGACCTCCTCAGAGATTTTACACACAAAGGAGGCAGAGTATGGGTCCTCCTCCTAAAGGTCTCATCAGGACACAAGGTGCACAAAGAGATCAGTCAGTAGGAGCTCATCAGAAGAGACCTCAAGAGTCCATAGCCAGGTCATCAAGATCCACAGAATAGACATCCAGAGTACCAGCCTCAGCCATAACCCACTGGAGATTACCAAGAATCTGTTATGATTGTGTTGTTGTCGGACAACATTGGAGAGAGTTCCCATAGAACCCTAGCAACAAGGGTAAGATGCCAATCTCAGAGCTCACTGTTGGAGATATGGCACAAAGTCATTGGATCTACGCACTGGTCAAGAACTGCTAGGCTAAGCACTAGAGTACCATGATAGAGACCACAAGTAGTATTGGTGGTGTTTTTTCCTCATATTCTTTGATTCAGGTTCCTCTAATTCTTTTATTACACCATCCTTGGTAGAGTGTTGCAGGCTGGTGGCAATTAGGCAAGGTCGTAGTTGGGACGTTGAGATGACTTCTGGAGCCAAAATTTCTATACACTCCTTAGTTAAGGAGTGTGTAGTGGATTTGGGATCCTTTACCACTACCATAGATCTTTGAATCCTACCATTAGGATCTTATGGTGTCATTTTGGGCATGGAATAGTTTTCTGCACACAGAGCTAGAGTGGAATATTACCATAAGACTATTTCTTGTACAAATGATCTAGGAGTGGAGTCTGTCATATTAGGAGGTAGGAGGCCCATTTCCATTCACACTATCTCTACTATGCAGCTTAAGTGGTGTGTGCGATAGGGTTTTCAAATGTATGCTATTACGGTTAGTGACAGATCTGAGGATGAGTCTAGTGGACCATACCTTGATAACCATCCCATCTTGAGAGATTTTTATGATGTTTATCTAGGGGAGCTACCAGGGTTACCTCCTCCATGTGAGATAGATTTCCACATAGATGTATCCTACACAGTTGTACCCATCAGTATGACGAATGCCCCCGTAGTGTTTATGAGTTTGATGAATGGGGTGTTCAGGACCTTTTTATATTGCTTCGTACTCATATTCCTTGATGAAATTATGATTTAATCATGTACGTGTGAGGATCACAAGGAGCACGAGGAGCACCTTCGCCAGGTTCTTCAGTTTCTTCATGAGTAGCATCTTTACGGGAACTTATAGAAGTGTGCGTTCTTTTAGATAGAGGTGTAGTATTTGGGCCACAACATTTCTGGCAGGTATCATAGTAGATCCTTTCAAGATTCGATCTATTATGGATTGGCCAGCGCCCACAACTGTGACCAAGGTACGCAACTTTATGAGTTTAGTAGGATATTATAGGATATTTCTTTAGGACTTTTCTCAAATTACACACCCCATCACTTCCCTTCAGCAGAAAGGGAAGAAGTTTGTTTGGTTAGACAAATGTGAGTAGGCCTTCATTACACTAAAGGAATGCCACATGACAACACCTATTCTTGTAGTCCCAGATCCTCATGGCAAGATCTATGTTTACACAAATGCTTCTTTGGCAGGACTTGGTGGTGTGTTGATTCTTGAAGGTAGAGTAGTTTCTTTTAAGTCTCGTAAACTCAAGGATTATGAGTTCAATTATCTGACTCATGATCTTGAGCTTATAGCAGTTGTGCATGCCATAGTGCGGTGGAGACATTTTCTTCTTGGCTTGAGATTCACACTCAGGACTGATCACTTGATTCTTCGCCACCTCTTCACGTAACCCAATCTCAACACTCATCAATGGTGTTGGATGGAGTTGCTTTATGAGTATGACATGGAGATAAAGGATGTGGAGGGGAAGGAGAATGTGGTTACAGATTCCTTGAGTAGATGGAGACACGTGGCTATGGTCACTTCAGTGGGAAAAGAATTGCATAAAAGGATTTTGCAGAAGCTTCCTCAGGACAGTTTCTACCTTGTAGCGAGAGAAAATATTGAGTCTCAGAGACCCCTTGAGGGTAAATTTGATGAATTTGCATTAGAGGTAGATGGCCTTCTCAGACACACAGGTAGGATATATGTTCCTAGAGATGGAGGCTTAAGACATGAGATGTTTATAGAGGCCCATCATGCACCTTATTCAGCCCATCCTGGGGTGAAGAAGATGCACACCACTTTGAGACAGTTGTAACATTTGAGAGGACTTCGGAGAGACGTGGCTTTTTTTGTGTCACACTGCTTAGAGTGCGAGAGGGTGAAGGTTGAGCATCAGCATCCATCTGGCCTTCTCTTTCCACACACCATACCAGATTGGAAGTATGACACCATTTCCATTGACATCATCATTGGGTTACCGACGTCAAGATACCGCCACAATTCCATCATGGTCACGGTGGATAAATTGATGAAAGTAGCTCATTTTTATCCATTGAAGACCACCTATACAACCAATATAGTGGCATGAATATATCTTGATGAGATCATAAGATTGCATGGGATTATGTGGAAGATCATTTGCAACCACGATCCTTTGTAGACTTCCCATTTCTAGACCACCATGCAACATGTTCTCAAGACACGGATCAATTTCAGCATGACATATCACTGACAGACAGGTGGATAGACTGAGTGGGTGAATCAAATCTTGGAGGACATGCTTAGGATGTATGTTATGGATCAACAGTCAAGGTGGGAGGAGTATCTATACTTGATGGAGTTTGCCTATAATAATAGTTTTAAGAGGTTGATAGGCATGGCTCCTTTTCAGGCATTATATGGCAGAGAGTGTAGGACACCTCTTAGTTCGGATAGGTTAGAGGACAGGTTTTCTCTTGGGCCAAAGTTATTATAGGGTATGAAGCAGCAGGCTACCTTGATCAGGTAGAGATTACAGGAGGAGTAGGACAGGAAGAAGAATTATGAGGACCAACATAGGATAGATTGTAGTTTTGAGGTAGGCATGAATGTTTTTCTTCATGTTAGACGGCATAAGATCCCTATCCATTATGGAAAATATTCTAAGAATTCTCCTAGGTTTTTGGGTCCCTTTGAGATCTTAGAGCACATCGTTCCCTTGGCCTGTCATCTAGCGTTGCCACCTAGCTTGTCTTGCGTCCATGATGTGTTTCATGTTTATGTGCTTAGGAGATATATTTCTACTCCTTCTCATGTGCTATATTTGACCACATTGTAGGTGTAGGATCAGGGGCAGGTGATGGTGGAGATTTTATGCATTATAGAGTACAAGACCCCGGACCTTCATGGTAGAGAGATTGAAAAAGTTTGAGTCTAGTGGGACAGATATGATGAAACTGCAGCTACTTGGGAGGATGCTACTCTACTAAGAGTGCATTTTCCACACCTGTTCTAGTGACTTCCAAGAGGAAGTCAAGTCTAAGGGGAGGGGTATGTAGTTCCCACTTCACTTTGACACCTTTTGATTATTGGTCTTGATACTGTCGACTGCTCTTACGGATATATTATAGCTTTTTGAGTTAGCATGCTAGTAGATATCAGAGATACTGAACTGTTATAAATTTGATTTGTATATGATGCATATAGACCATTAGATACATTTGATGTTGATATTGATATACTATTGACATGATTATTTATCTATATTTTTGACATGTGATATATTAGTCATATTGAGTAGACCTTGATAATTGGATTAATGTGGTGATTGTTTGGATATGGATGAAATGTGGAATAGAAATTTGCTAGAAATTGTAAGTGATATCGTATTTACGAAGATAATATTAAATCATATATAGTTGATTTTATATTTATATCACATATTTTGGCATGGATGTTTTAATGCAGCCACAAGGACAAAGGAGGTATTCTCTATTTTGCATGTATATTACATTCACAACAACATCAAGGGATTGGAGACCAACCACATCATAATTCGAGAAGAATTCAACTAGGGTCACCATGGAAACATGTAATTGTGTGTGTGTTAGAATGATTTCATTAGGGGAAAATTGTGACCTAGGGGTCATGTGTTGTTTTATTTTAATTTCCCTTTTTATAATGTTAGTATGTGTTTTCTGTTAGTAATGAAATTCTACATGTTTTATTATTTAGGTTTTTGGATATATGTTTACCCCTTTATTATTCATGGGTTGTAGTGTATTAATTAAGCTAATTTAAATTTTTCATAAACTAATTAAAGATGTGACAAAAAAGGAGTTCATTTATTAGACTTCAGCTACTCTTGGATTTTGTGTTGAGTGTTGTTTTCTTGAGTCTTGAGTGTAGCACACTCTACCCTTCATGGGAAACTCGAATTTGGCCTTAGAGGCATAATTTGGAAGCTTGTGGCACAAGTCATACTTGTCCCACACCTCTTAAATACCTCCACTTTTTAAAAAATATTTAACTTTATCCTTTGGGGGAGTGGGCTTAGATGGAGTGTGTAAGGTTCTTATCATTCCTCCAGCCTCTTATTAATTATTCCTGGGAATATGAGGTTGACCAAGTGATGTGGATTGGAGAGGAAATGAGGTGGCATCCTACTTGGAGCCACATCATCCCTTAGTCTACTTTCTCTATTTATTGAATCTGTTTTTCTTGTTTGGGGGTTACATGATCATTTCAGTCTCTTGTGTTTTTGGAGAGTGAGAGGATGTTGAGAGAGTTTATGGATTTTTGGAGCTTTGTTGACGCTTCCTTGGTATTTGGAGAAGCTTGGAGCTTCATAATTGGAACAAGATCTACCATGGAGAGGTAGGAGCTTCACCTTAGTTAAATAATATTCTTTTTTATTTTTGTGATCATATGCTTATGTTGTGTGTTGTTTTCCTTTGGAACGTTGTTGGGTATGGGTAGATTGCCTAAGTTATGGAGTAGGAGGATACTATGGGGATTTTTTATATAAGGAGGCTTAAGAGTTTACCATTTTGTGGAGGGAGTTTGGGTTGGGTGGCCTACCTTGTTTGAGGGATGCTTACATTTCCTTTTGTTCTTATTATGAGGGAGACATAAGAGTTTATGCAGGTATAAGGGGTACTTGATGGATGCATAAAATTTTTTATGGGATTTGTGATATGTATTGGAGGCTTTAGGTGGGCACCCACTCCCATTTGGAGGAATAAGTTTCCTCCCCATAGGTCTTACTCTTTTTTCTTTCTTAATAAGCCTTGTTATATTGTTGTTTTGTTGCTTCTTCTTGTTGAGTTGTTGTGTTTGAATGTGAATTAAATGGATGTGAAACTATTTGTTAAGTATTTTGGAAGATTTTAGTTGCCATGAGTTTAAATCTTCTCCCATTGTAATGTGGTTGGGTCTCGAGGGCCAATGGAGAGGATGGCTTCTCCTCCTCATTAGATATATTGGTTGTATGGACAACATTGCCTCTCCACCCATTTTATTATGAATCAAACAAATCATGATGGAGCCTTCTTTCTGTTTTTGAGGAGCTTGGAAGTTTTTTTGAGTCCTTGAAGAGTTTAATTCTTGAGAAAGGCCTTTTTGTTTCCCACTCCAAAGTGGAAGATTGTAAATTTGGTTATTTTTTAAAAGAAATATTGAAATGTGAGTTGCATTGATTTTAGGTATCATAGTTGTGATGTATGTGAGAAGGAAAGACTTTGTAATGAAGAAAGTTTGGACAATGAAAATATGTTGTTCTATTTTCAAAAATAAAAAAACTATTAAAAAGTTAGTAGTTCGCATTTTAAGATTCATGGAGAAACTTGGTTATATTGGAAAATTGTTTTTTGAAACAAAAAGGATTGTTACTTCTTTTGTATTCCATGAGTTTTATGATTTACTAAAAGGGTCATATTTTTTTATCCTCTTATATTGCTTGAAATATGTTTTAAAATTTGTATGTTGAAATGGAGAGAACTTAAGTATTAGTGATATTTTACTTGCAAAAACAAAAAAAGTAGATCATCTCCTAGAACTCAATTGGCAATTGTCTTTTTACTTGGTTAATGAAAAAAGTAATTTCCAATGCTAACTTGTAATTTCCATTTAGAAATGATTACAAATCTACAAAAAAAAATTATTAAGCAAAATGAATCTATTCTCTCCTACCTCTTATTGTATATCAAATTGTATGTATATATATATAAAGATTTTAATGCAAAGACTTAACTTCCTAACATTGGTATATATGAATCCATTAATACTTACTGTAATCTTATTTCCTTGTGTATTATCATATTAAATATTATTTGATTTATTAATATTAATAATAGAGTAATATTAAAATACTGTTAATCTTTATTATAAGAATATAATATGAATGTCCTATATTTTAATAAAAATACCCTTTTAAGTCAAATATTGTTGCTGAAATCTTATCTCATATATATATATATATATATATATATATATATATATATATATATATATATATATATATATATGTGTGTGTGTGTGTGTGTGTGTTTATATATAGAATGTTAGATATAGTTTATAAGTACTAAATAATATAATTTTTAGTAAAGTAAATAAAAATAAAGAAATAAATAAAAGAATAAAAGTAACGTTTTTTTAAAAATGCGTGGAAGTTAAAACTCTTACTAAAATTTTATTTAAAAAAAACAAATTTAAAAAAAGGAAATTTATGAAAAGTGCGGCCTGCACTTTTGGGTATTTTTTTAGTGTAAAAAGGGGGAGGGGTAGGTTACCCTCCCCCCAACCCAACTTACTACACATACCATATTTAGCAGCCCCAACACTATTAAAACATGCTCTTTTTTTAGTTTGGCCTATTTTTATTATTTTTCTTGTGATGCGACTTGTACATGAAGTTTTCCTTCGGCTGACACAGTGCATTATATATATATATATATATAATATTATCCTTATTTATTTTTCTTTTGGTATTTAAAAAAAAAGGGTTGCAAGAGGAATATTATACAAAAAAGTTTACTTTTGCATAATAAATACATGGGGTTTCTAGATTTTCCCAAATGAGTATACAAACAAAGAATATTCTTTAATCTACAAATAGAATATTCTAATAAATAAATACAAAAAATAAAATAAAACCCACAAAGTGAAAATGAAGGGATCTATAATTTTAAGCACGAAATCTCTTCAAGGGAAGCTTCCAATCCTCTTTAATGGCCTTCTTGGCTCCTCCTTCTTCTACTCCTTCCTTAACCTGCAAAATAAAACAAGAGAAATGAGAGAGTAGAGTTAAAAAAAGAATATATTGCAATCCATAATGATTCTTATGGTTACTTTTAGCAAATCTAAATCCAAGGGTTGAGAAAGATTGGATCTAAGGGTGTAGGATGCACCGTACATCACTTAAGTGATGGGCTATTTAAATGGGAATGCTTTAATTTAAAATATGTGTGTGTGGTGTTGAATGGGGCCTAAGGTGTTAGACTAGGTTGTGCACCCCTTTCCTTTTTAATGAAATAATATAGATATTAAGGAACTTGATTTAAAACTCAAAGGATATTTAGTCTTGTTTAATATAATTAATTTAGAAGGGATTAATGGGGGCATGAAATGAAAAACATATTGAGAAATATTAAAATAATTATTGAAGCTTAGTAAGAGAATTTAAGAATGTCTTTAATTTTGGAAATTGAGTCAATACTAATCAGTCATCATTTTAGTTCTGACTGCCTTGAATTTTTTTTGTAGAACGTCATCATCAAGAATTTAATTTTAATTTCAATTAATGTCATTATCGTTTTCTCTCAAAAAATTTATGCCATAATTCTTCCATGTTGGTTATCAGGTTTATCATGTTTTCTTGTTGAGAAAAATGCAGGTGTTATAGAAGTAAGATGATGAAAGGGAGTGGAGTAATTAATTGTTTATTATGGTAATTTATATTTCAAGCAATGTAAATGTAAATGCTGAACTATCTTTTTGTAATGTGTTGAATGAATTATTTTTGAAGTTTGGTAATATGTATAAGATGCTAGTTTTAAGGGTGGTTTGGGAAATGTGCATTTAACCATATGTGACTCTTTTGATTCATATAAATGTATGGAAATAAAAAAAATGGAAGATTAATATATATGTGTTAAATGGAATTTTATTTAATATATTCTAATGCAATTCTAGTGTGAAATTGATGATTAATTACTTAGTGTGTCATGTTTCCTTACCTTGAAAATTTAATAAAGAAATATGAATAAAATAATTGGCCTTATTTTAAAACTTGTGCATATCAACATTTCTTGCATGATCCCTCTTAGAATAGAAGAAATTTGAAACCTTATAATGAACTTAAACATTTTAATTTCATGGAATCTCCTAGTTTAGATAAATAAGATTTCAAGTTTGAGTTTTTCATCTTATCCAATGCTTATCATCTTCATCGTGAACCTGATGAATAAGGGAGACATGTTCCAAAATTATCCAGAGTATGTGGTTCCCTTCTAGGATTTGAAATCATGTGTTAATTATTTAGAATATATTTTTTTATGGTAGCAGTCATGGGAACCAAGATTTAACATAGAGTAAAACCATCTTGGACCGATACACGTGTGAGTGGAAAATATTTTCAACAAACCTTAAAAGTCAGCTTTAGGAGTTGGGATCATAAAAGGACATGATACCCAACCTCAATTTATTAATTGGGTTTTATGGTGTAATACTCATAGTTAGTTGTGGAACTTAACAATATCCTAATTTTTGTTTAGTTTGAAAAAAAGGTAACCATAAGATTATGTGCTTGGATATAAGTGAAATTTTAGATCGTTCATATAATGTGCACAAATCATCTTGTGGCAATGGAATAAGTTAATGATGTGTGATCCCTAAGGTGAATCATAATCCTTTAAACAAAGGAGTATTACCTCTTGTTCTCCATTTTTCCTAATGCATAATGAATGGACATTGCGACCTAGGAGATCATGTTAATGAGGCAATTCCCTAGGATGAGAGATAGTAGGTTCACAAGCATTTAATTTTCCTTATTAACAAATGGGTTACTCAAAAGATTCAATACACTAATTAAATTTAATTAAGTGAAATGATTTTAAGATGAATTTAATTATTTGAATGGGTCATATGTTGTAGGTACCTACACATGAGAATACTTAATGTGAGTCTTCTTTAAACCATATCAAGCAAGAGTATCAACATGACAAGTAGTGTTAAATGTACCTAGAGTTAGAAAAAGACTTTAGAGATAAGGGTGTACAATAAATTTTTTTGTGATCTAAGTAAGGTGTGTAAAATTTATAATTGAATATATCCTTATGACACACATCTAATGCTTAATTGTTCAGGAATCCAAACCTAATGGAGTGTGAAATCATACACGCTAGTACCTTGATGACTAATAAATTAAGTGAAGTAGATGGGATACATGGTTAGTTGTCATAACATAAACCAAAATTGACTAAAATTAGAAATTAAATGTTAATATGAAAATAAATCGAATTCTATCTATTCTTGAATCAATAAAATTCCCTTACTTCATGAGAACATCCCTTGTTACAACTAAGATAAATACAAAATCCATTCAAACATGCAACTTAGAAAGTGAATCCTTAGAACAAAAACTAAAAGGATCATCTATGTACATATGTTCATACCAACAACCAAGTTACAACATTCTGGTGTGATGAGGGAAACAAGAAAAATTAGATCGGATTACTAAAATTGAAAGGTTAAATAAAGAAAAGATAATGTAGTCTAGTTATAAAATGATTGATAAGTGATTCCAAGAATATAAGGTCAATAATGATATATGAATGTAATAAATATGTAACCCGGAATGTGTTTTCATACATGGGGCCTAAATTGGATTCATAATGTAGTTAAATAATTATGTTATGTATTGTCATTTGAAAATGAAATTTTCCTTTATGTGCATCACAAGTTTCCATATTACTTCTGTGGGTTATTGTTTATGCAAACATATCATGGGTTGTGCGTGGTCCTAGGTGATCTCCTGTAGTATCATGTATACTTCAATGTAAGTCAAAAAAATATTTACTCTGTTATTTCTAGTGTGATATTTTTGTGTGTAAAATGTCAGTGTTACAGAAACATATTTACCATTGAATACATATGGTACCCACAAATGTGTAATTAGATATATAATCTAAAATATAATATTATGGTCTTATTTAATTGTATATCTTAATTTTGACTATACGTATAGTGTATTTCACTAAGCTCACACATAATAAGTTGTCCTCTCTTTGTCTTGAAACCATTCCATCTTCCTAGTACCTATAAAGGGGTTGTAAAATAGCTTATTTAGACCACCTATGTGCATATGATTTCTTAATTAGTGTTATATATAGAAATAATTTAAGGAATCCTCTACGGAAAATTGTTCAGATCTTTATCAACAAAATTTGATCAAAATCACAAGAAGATAAAAACTTAATATTATCAAACTATTATTAAAAATGGGAGAAAATTACATAAATAGAGTATTGATTTACTATAAAATTTAAAATTCACATTCATTTCCTTCATCTAATCATATATCCTATTATCATGAGTCATTATAACTCACATAGTCATATGATAAATATAAATTGCAACATACCTTAAAATATATTTGTAGTGTCCCACATAAAACAAAAAAAGATGTGATATTTATATAACAATAATAATAATATTTATATATTTAATGGTTTGGTATTGTTGAATGTGTTTGGTTGAGGAAGTAAAATTCATTTCAAAGAGTAAAGTCTTTGAAAACATTAATCACACACAATTGACAAGTATTAAGCCCAAATCCACCACTTCTTTCAGCACCCCCTATCCTTTTCCAATCAATAGTTGTCAGTGGGTGGTTGTAATTTCCCTGAATGGTGTTAAGGTAGAGCTTGGAGTGCAATGCATCCAAAAAGGACCTAGTAGACCTGTCATTTCTCTAGAAATAATAAAATAACTTTATTTGTGAGCTAAAGGATTTAACCATACTGGAAACCTAGGTTCACATTGTAAATCCAGCAGTAATCGAAATTGTTACAATATTTTTACTGAATGAAAGAATGAGATAGCTTCTCATGGACTTATTTTTTTGGTTTGGACGACAGTATGAAGAAGACATGAGTTTCCTCACGAGAGAGTCACACAGTTTCACATATGCAACAAATAGGTATCCAACTAGATTGGTTTACAACATCCTTCATAATCCCATCATGTGCCAAAATACGAGCCTAGAAGAGGTTATGGATGTCTAGAAAAGCATAAATATAGTGGATTTTAGTTATATGTTGTAGTTACAAGTGCTATGGGATATATGTATCCAAAATGTGGAAGCATGTGCTTGGCATGTGAACTTTTCAAGTAAATGCTAGAAATGTGGCCTCATGGATTGCAACGATAGTAGGATATGTCCAAAACGGATTTTTTGAAAATGCATTGGAATCTTTCAAGAAAATGAAAAGCCAGGATTTTATAAGCCCCACATTTTACACACACAATTACAAAACTAAAAATACCGTAATAATTTTTTTTCTACTTACATTGTAGTGTACAAGACATTATAGGAGATCACTTAGGACAACACATGGCACATGATATGTTTTCACAACACTAATACACATAGGTGATATGAACCACGTGATCCACAACAAGCTTAGTTTTTTTAACAAGGTACAACATAACAATTCTACTACATGACACACTTATAGAAAGGGTATTCCCACGACATGATAATTTAGGATTACACATTCATTACAATCATGTTTCAATATTTAACTGAATTCCTAGAAATATTTGTAATATGTTAATCATACTCTCCTTTTTTCCTTTTTGGTAGATTTCCTCAATATTTTTTAACATTTAAGATTATGAGTATCTCATTGAATAAGGATCATCTACATTATTGAAAATACTTTTTAATTCGCTCGTTCATTAATAGGGTATTTATTTGCACACAAGAATACTAGGTCTTATATCATATCTCTGTTACACAATGAAACAAGGGTATGTCCAAGGATGATAAGTTCACCCCTTTTTTTGTTCAAGGATTTAGGGTCATGTTTCTTTTAATCATTTATAAATTGATAGCTGATTTAGTACAAAATGATCATCATATGCAATAGGTTCTTTATGCACACCAAGAGATTTAAACCACATGGGAAGGAATATCGTGTTTCTATTTATCTGAGGGATAACATCTCATGCTTATGCTTGTCCAATACAAATGTCAAATATAACTTACTCTAGTTATGCTAAAACAATTAGTTAAGGATTCTAAGGCTCTATAGATGGCATCTTACTTCCTTATTTTCATGTTTCTAGATTATGTTGCATGAGTATCATTTTACGTCTAAGTTAAGATGTTTTATTTATCCCTAACTAGGTTAGTGTACTTTTTGTAATGAATTGTGTAGACTACTTGTTCATAGTGGCATTTTTATCTTCAATAAGATCACTAGTCCTATCTTAAGGTATTTTTCTCCAAGAACGTGATCACATAGTTTCACAATTAAATTTTAGTATTGTACCCTAGAACTAAATGATAATATAAATTATGTGTCTAGTTCTTTCATGATTCCAACTCTTAAAGGATAATTCTAAAGTTAGTTGGCGATCTTTGCCACTCAACATGTGTGACGGTCTAAGAGGGTTCTACACTATGTTTAATGTTTTTTTCCAAAGGATAACTACTTTAAGAGGACACATTATCCTTACTTCACACATGATTACCAACCTAGGAGGGAAACACATACTCAAGATAAAGTTGGACCAGGTTGTTCCTATTTGTCGGGCTCGTGACGATGTCGCTAAGTATACAAGATATGATGATAAACTCAAAATTTTGATCATATTTATTTAATCTAGGAGGTTTTATCAAGTGTAAGGATTTTAGTCCATCCTAATGTTTTAATTTTTTATGCTATAATGAATCACAAAGGAAGGGTAGTTATACATGAAGTTTAAACTAGGGTGGATTGTTTTTGTTTAGAGACATTTATTACATTTGAAGGTAAGAAACACAACACACCTATTATTTAATCATAACTTACACACTGTATTTGCACTATAAGCTATTAATTACTATAACACCCATAAATTTTCCCCACAAGCCACGATAGAACGCAATAGTTAATTGAGGAAAAATTATGGAATTTTTTATTTAAAGGGTCAAACATTAGTCAAGAATTTGACTAAATATTGATTATAAAATTTTAAACAATTACATGGAAGTCAAAATTTAAAATAATGAATAAATAAAATTTACTCAATCACCAATTAGAATTAGAGTTTTATTTCTCTTACTAAGTACCAATGTTTTATTTAAATAATCCTCATCTTGCTTTTCTTTACTTAGCCCTAAATATTTCCTTTAAATCTATTTATTTTATTGGTGAACCTTATTTAAATTCAAGATTTAATTAGGTAAGAATAATGATCCTTTAGTTTCGAATTATGTACATTAATATTTAGTTTATTTCATAAAAGGCTGAATGTTTTACATACAGGACTAACCCCTTTAGGCACAATTAAAAACATTACCCATACTTTTAATTTAAAACATTCCCACGAAAATCCCTATCACTTAAGTGATGTAGGGTTCATCTTACACTAGTGGACCTAATCTATCTAAGCCATTAGATTTAGGTTAGGCCAATGAAACCCTATAAATCCTTATGGTATCTTGTATATTCATTTCTTAAACACATGTTATCATTTTCTCTTGTTTAATTTGTAGGTTAAGAAAGGAGGAGAAAAAGATGAAGCCATGGAGGCCATTAGAGGGGGTTGGAAGCTCTACTTTTGTTAAAAAAAATTGTTTAAGACAATGATCTACCCATCTCCTTTGTGGGTATTGATCTCCATTCAATGTTTATTCTTTTTGTATTTCTTTCTTTTCTATGGTATTTTACGTGTAGGTTCAAAGTATGAACAATGTGTGTGTACCCATTTGGGTGATAACCAAAAACCCTATGTATTAATAAGTATATGTGTATATATATACTTATATGTATATATATGTATGTATAATTATATATTTTGAAAGAAAATTTATACTTAATCTCATTTTAGAAAAACCTAAAATTTTCTATAGGTTTGCTGCATATAAAAAAGTATGCAATCTAATGCATAGACACACATAAGTGTTTAATAAACTTGTGGCCGCGGACAAATCTCGGAACAGATTGCATTTATGCTAAGGCCGATTGTTAAATGAAAGGGCCAAATATAATAAAATGGCGTCTTGTTAAATAAACGGTAATTGTTTTAATTTAATGAAAAGGGTTTATAATGTTGGGGGGAGGGGTACTGACCCCACCCTGACCCCATATATATTATATGGGTTGGGGGTGGGGTCGGTGCCCCTCCCAAAACCTTAATTTAAACTAATAAAACCTACATGTCGTGGCCGCAAATGCTCACCCACCTAAAGAATTCACATTTTGTTTTTATTTTATTTATTAAAACAAAAAGAATGACTCTTAGTCGATTCAAATATTTTTGTAATTTAATATTTATTTCAACTACTAATATTTATTAATATATATAGAAATATAATGTCTATATATATTAATATTTATAATTCAAATATAAGTATTAGTATTTATTAATGATTTTATATAATGAAATTTATATAATGGTTTTATTAAACTGCGAGATTGATTTTATATAATGGTTTTATAAACTGTGAGATTAATCATTGTATATTATCAATGTATACCTAATATATATTAATAATATGTATTTCTTTATTAATTTATTCTCCCATTAAAATAGGGATTGTAATAAAAAGAAATTGGGTTTGTGTTTATAGACTTAAATATATATAAAAAATATATAAATGTAGATGTTTATAGTTGTATGATATTGTGTTTCATGCTTTAATCCAAAAAAATTATCCAACTCCAGCTCATCTAGGTAACATCTAAAACGATACAATTAATTTTTATTTATTCATTCACTTAGGAAAATTTCCATTGCAACAAGGGGAAAATGATTTTATAAAATTAATTTTATCTATCCCTTCTTGCACATAATTTGAATAGGAGAATGTAAAATACATTTAAATGAAAATTATCTCATTCAAACTGGATTTCTAATAATGCAAAAAAGATCAACACTCCCTTTCCATTCAAGGAAAATAAAATTTTCCAAAATAGATTTACAATACAACATGAATAACATTGAGATTTAAAATATATTTCTTTCCATTCCAACACGATTTCAAGGTTCCCATTTCAACTAAAATAATGAAAGCCATATTAGACTCATTTAAAAGACTAACCAATGAAATATGATAACATCCAATGTACTATTGGTAGAATTTACAAGTTAAAGGGTGTTAATAGAATTAGTTGTAACTCCACATGACTTTCTCCAACAAGATAAATTCTTCCATTGAGCTCCAACATCTTCATCAAACCAAGAAAACAATAAAATGGAGGAGTAGGCAACACTCTCCATCCATCCAAATATCCAATGAGGGAGAGAATCCTTATTCCTCATTGGGCCCCAAGCCCCAAAAGACAAGTAATGAGGGGTATGAAACAAACTGTTGGAAACTCTAAATGGCTTGAATGAAGAAAAACATTCAACATATCTAAATGGATATACTCAACACAATTTACAAATATCTCAAACAACACAAAGGTTTAATATCAAACCAAAAAGGAGAAAGGAATATGGGAACCACTTCCTTTTGCCTCCCAAGTGAATTGGGAGTTTCATTCAAAGCCTCCATGTGTACAATACAACAAAAAAGCATCCTTATCTCTCCCATTGCAAGTACATGTAAACATATTTCCATGTTTTCCTTTTCACTCCCCATAGGTGAAACTCCTAATCACACTCCCTGAAAAATTCATGCCTCACATCTCCCTTTTCCCTACTCGAATGGTCCCAAAAATCCATATCCCACACCTAACTTAAGGAAACTGCCAAACCACACAAACATAAACACATTAAAAACACTCATACAATACTTAACAAACAAAATTTCCACATTAACAAATATAACAAGAAAATAAAAAAGGAGAAAATCATAGCTCTCCATCAAGATTCCAAGACACTTCACTCCACAAGATTTTGACACCTTCAAGTGAAGAATACTCAAAAAGAAACTCCAACAAGCTGTCAATTCCCAAAAGTGCACAAGAAATAAAATGAAGAGGAAACCTCAAATCTATCAAATTCCATCAATAAATAGAAATAGGATGTGATGATTCTTGTCAATTTTTTCACTCATGCAAAATGGGTAACTAGAAACTTCGTTATGATGGATGGCATTGGTGAAGTGACCCTAAGCTAGGGGAGATTCTTTCAGTTTAATATATTTTATATTGGATTAATTAAGGACTACATGTAATTTTCAACTATGTGTGCTGTAACAAAATGTAACAGATCACATAGTCTGTAATTTCATGATTGTCTTTAGAAAAATAACACAAAGCCCTGAAGGATAGATGTATAATCTTGATGAAGACTAAAATGAAAAAATAGATGAAGTGTTAACTTTTGGAATATCAATCATAGTTGCATATTGCAGTAGTCAAAGTTCATTGCTAAAGTTATATTTATTTTAAAAGTTATTTCCTTCGTGATTAAATACATTCAATTATGTTATTGATTTTTTATTTCATTATACATACCATATACGAAGCTTAAATGTAAAAAGAAATACACAACTCAGTTTCGGAATTCAATTTTTTATTCATAAGGAATTTCAAATGTTCCCACACAAGCCATGGGATGTAACTCAAAAATAAATTACAACTACTGAAGTAAGAGGTACATATGCATGAAAAATAAATTAAAGGAGTATGAAAGAACACATCATTTGTTTGGGTTTCTTTCTGATTTGGTTGATGCATTTATAGCCCTATCTTTTCTCCATATTCATCCTCTCTTCTTAGCAATGACACTATACCTGAAAACAAGATAAGGGAATGATTTTTCAATCATGAGCTCAGGGTTGATCCATATTCCTACACTATCCAATTTCATGCAAGTGGATCTCCTAGCATAAAGAGGGATAAGTTACATGAGGATCAAAGTCATAAATGATAAAATGACTATTCTGTAGTAGCATACATGACTCATTCACTCAGAAAGAAGGAGATAGAAAAACTATGGAATAGAAGATAGGCCAAAAAGCCTAATGTTTTCTTACTAGTTTATCTAAATGTGAAGGTACAAATAACAAGAAAGAAGTGTTGCATTTTTTTAACTTGAATAAGAAAATTACATTTATTTTAGTTAAAACTAGAGGCTGAAGTATACAAAGATATGCTTGTACTAATCGATAAAAGAAATGCAAGTTTAGTGATGCAATTTCAACAAATGGTATAAGAGAAATTACAACTGAAACAAAATGGAAAAGGAAATATGAGATAATTTTTACAGGGCTTCACCATGAAAAATGGAAATTTTACATCTTTCCATCATTCTATTTAACAACTAATACATGATTGAAAGTTGTAAATAAATAAAACAATATACAAAAATGATATACTAAATTGTATAGTCAAAGCTACAGATTTAGATAAATACAAGTTACTTCATGAGAAACAAAAGATTTAGTTACAGTACAACTAAGGATGTAGAGGGTGATTCATAATTAAGAATTAAAATATAAAATGCAACCATCTCAGTATACAGTTACAAAATCAACTTCAGAGTCAAAGAGTAAAAATGCAACTACAAGTTACAAAGGATCAATCGAAAAAGTGAACTCAAGAGAGAGGTACATAAGAGATGCAAGATAGCATAATTTAAGAAATGAACCAATATTCAATAGAAATTAAGCCTCAGTTTCTCATTCCAGAGGTTAGGAAAACAATGTAGACTTCCAGGTAAGCCATTTTTAGTTACAGATTTTATTGAAAATATGGCTAACTAATTCCAAGGAACATAAGTTCTTTTAGAAAACATGACAAATGAAATAGGTGATCAAGTAAAGTTGAATTAGGGAGGGTTTTAGTAGGTTCTCAAAGTATAGAACCTTCATAATATAAACGGGGTGACAAGATTCATGTTTCGGAACAAATCATCCGAGAACTACCAATGACATGAATATGGAGAAAAAAACTACCTGTTAGAGTTCAACTCATTGTATGTCAAAATTAAATAATTATCAATTTGCAATATGCATTAGAACATCCAAAGAAAGACAACCTACATTATGATAGAAGGATTGAGCATGAAACCTACATAATCAGTCATCAATCAAGAAGATCCCTCACTACATAGTTTTCTAAAAAAACTATAGGTTACAGAAGTCCTTATGCATCAAACAGTGGAAAAGATGCAAGTTTCAGATCATCAAATATTCTGCTATTAATTCATAAAATTCTCAATACCAATATAGAATGGAACATCAATCAAGCTTGCATATGAAAATGTAACATGATATTTTTCAAAGAATGTAAATTTAATAAGTATAGTTTTGAAAGAAAAAAGTAAATCGTTGATTAAAAATAGACTACAAATAGATTCCTAAACCTTACAAATCTCTATTACTGAACAAATAAATGTATGATATCCATGGTTGCTAATTAAGACAATTTTTGGAGCTAAGAACAACCTCAAATCATATTACAGATGCATCCAGAAGAAAAAAAAAGTTACTTCATAGATTTCCAAACAAGTGCAAGAAAGTGATACAAAAGCATAAATTGAGAAGTTTTCAAGAAGTTTTGAGCATCAATTTTAAAGCAGACTAAAATGTCCTCAATTCAAAGTCCTTTTATTGTTCTTATAGGAATAATAAAATTATTTTTTCCTTTCTCATCACAATCAAGGAATCGATTTGAAGCATGAACAAAAAAGAATAACAAAGGTAAAAAAAAAATTTATCTATAAATGGAAATAGAGATTGTGAACCACAATGAAATATCATTTCTGTTGCAAGGAAGATTTACAATAGTGAGTAGAGGGAAAGCTGCATCTCATCCATAAGTGACCATCTTGTTGACAATTTTTACACTTGTGAAAAAATGGGCAACTCAAAACATCGTTACGATGGATGGCATTGGTGAAGTGAACATAAGTTAGGGGAGTTTCTTTCAGTTCATATTGTTTCTGTTGAATTAATTAATGATTATATGAAATCTAAAGCTATGTGTGTTGTTACAAAATGTAACAGATCACATAGTCTATAATTTCATTACTATCTTCTGTAAAAGAACACAAAGCCCCGAAGGACAGAGGTGTTATCCCAATGAAGACATTGAATTGCAAAATAGATGAATTGTTAAGCTTTGGAAAAACAATCATAACTACAGATTGCAACAATTAGAGTTCATTAATAAATGTTGCAGGTATTCTTTAAGGTTCTTTCCTTCATGATTAAGACATTCAATTATATTATTGAGTTGTTTAATTCATCATACAATCCATATAGAAATCTGAAATGCAGAAAGAAATGCACAACTCAATTTTTAAAATTCAATGTTTTATTCATAAGGAATTTCAAATGCTCCCACACAAGCATAGGGATGTAACTGAAAATTGAAATAAATCTACTAAAGTAAGAGGTACATATGCATGAAAAATAACGTAGAATAGGATGAATGAACCCATCACTACCTTGAGGTTTCTCTTGTTACAACTGATGTATCTCCAGCTCCAGATTTATTCCCTCTTCATCTCATTTCTTAAGGAAATGTACCTAAAAATAGAAAAGAGAGAACTGTCAGTTTTTAGCTCAGGGTACAATCCATATTCCTATACTATCCAAATTTGTGCAGATGGATCTCTTAAAAACGTGAGATATAATTACATGAGGATCAAATACACAGAGATAAGGAGAGAGAAGAAAAGAAAACCATGGGATATAAGAGAGGCCAAAAATCCTAAATATTTTCTAACTGTTTTCTTTAGTGTGAAGGTACAGGTTGCAGTGAAACTGAAATTAAGTCATGTCTGACAGTCCTCATTGTTAGAAAAAGATTGCATAAAAATAGATTTCAATGACTTCTATCCCATAGTACATTAAGATTGGAATAAGTCACAATTACATACTGGTATGAAGGAAGAATGCAACTCAAAGTGCAGTAGCTATTCTAGAAATAGAAGAAGTTACAGTGCAGATTAGAAGAGAGAACTACATGCTTACTTCCACTCAAAGATAAAGTAAATGTTTCAGAATTCAATTCAAAGGTGAAGTATAAGAATCAAAATATAAAGGCCGAAGTTAACTTGAAAGATAAGATTATAGCTGAAACAGAATGAGAAAGAAATCTGAGAGAATTTTGATAGGGTTTTGCCATGTAAAATAGACATTTACATTTTTCATCATGTTGTTTTAAATTAATACATGCTTTAAAAGATGAATGTAAATCAAATAGTAATACTGAATGCAAAAAAGCATGGCATGATCAAAATAATAGTTATCAAATTTCAGCTTCTAACAACAAGCCATGATTCAATAGATGAAGGATATAATTACCAGCTCAAAAAAAATAATTTTTTTATCTTAATTGAATACAACTGAGAAAGAATGGACTAAATTCATATTTCCAGGTAGTATTTTCCAAATTTCATCAAGACAGATACAGAAAAGAGTATCTCATAGTATAGTTTAATCAAGATCAAGAACAATAAGAATTGCAGCAGATTCTGAAAGTATAGACTTCTCATGAAGATAGATGAGGGATTCAATTTTAGAAGTAGATCAAAAGTACACCAGTGGAAACCATAGAGCCTCATGTTGTCTTGACACAAGATCACAAAATCAAGCTAAAACTACAAATCAATGGATACCTTTATGGTCACATAAATACAAGTGCATCATTACAAGTTTGAATCCTAAAGAGAAATCTATGCACAGTAATGATTCTACTGAGCTGAAAAATTTTACACATAGACCAAGCACATGCTCTCATTCAATTTCAGTCAGAAATACACAAAGTATTGCAAGGTGATGCATGTTTTAAGAAGACTATAACTGTTATGAAACATTTTTAGAGTTAATCATTCTTATGACTCAACAAAGAACATATGTTTTGAAGTCTCAAGAATACAGTTAAAGAATGAAACCATTATACATTTAAAATGGAAAGGAGGGATGTTAATCAAAAGAAGGTTGTATCCTATAGAAGATGGAGCAGTCAAAAATGGACTTACTAGTCATCCTTGACATTGGCATGTATATCCAGTTTCTATCAAGAGTAGCAAGTGATTATCAGTTTGAAAATAGTAGCTCGATATCAGAATCTTGAATGGAGAAAAAAACCTTATGTACAACTCAAGATGATACAAATAAAAGATGGCCAACTACTCACTAAGGAAACAGAGTGCAAAAAAATGTTCATGCCCGAGCTGTCCAAAGTCATTCAAAAAGTAAAAAGAAGATGGAATACAAAACATAATGAAGAATATCCAGGGTTTCCAGAAAAGGCTCAAGGATTTCCTTAGAACAAGCTTCGAATCAGAGACACATGCATACCCAGGGCCAATAGTCATAAACCCTCAAAATATCATCAAGAAAGAGAGTTTTTTTGCAACATAAAGTATAACAGTCTAGATTCAAGGGAGAATTTTATAAGGAATGAAAGTGAGTAGCAAGTAAACAGAGATTTAAATAGTATTCAGAACACAAACTCAAGTGGAGGAGCTTTGAATTAGAAATGCATGCATATCCAAGTTAAAGAAATATTTAATTATTTTAGAAATTTGTCATTCCCATTGAAATCAATTTCAAGATGTAGTATCAGAGTAAAAATGGTACAGATCCTGGCCATTCACCAAAAAACCCATTAATGGGTATCAACAAATTAGAGTAAGAGACAAGAACTCACCATTTATAATTGAACAGTTGAAACTTTTGAGCAACTGAATGATGAAACAAGAAATCCATATGCCCATGAGAAGTTTCAAACTCAAGAGTCAAGAAGGAGCAAGAAATCACATAACCCACAAATATTTTCAAGAGTTTCAGTGACATATCCAAGGAACAAAATGAAAATAGAAGTGTACGTGAGAAAGAGAAAAATTATCTCACCTATAACCACTCATGGCGGTCGAACATCAAGTATGATTCACTTGAAAATATTGAGTAGAGGCATAAAACCAAAAATGCGTAGAAGCTCAAGAATATTTCCATGGTGATAAAAGAGTTTTTAGAACTCAAGACAACAAGAAAATACACGTGTTCAAGCCCCAAAATCTTACAAACCATAATAACGTAAAAACCAAGCTCAAAATATACAAAATGGTGGAATCTCCCAGAAGGCTTTCTCATAAAATCTCTAACAGATCAAATACAAAAGATACAAATGCTTGAAGGCTTAGACGGATGAAAAATGTACTGATCGAAGCTTCAAAAGCTTCAACAATGGCATTGAGCCAAAAAATTTCCAGGTCTTCACCCGCAAGACAGAAAACAAAATTAAATGATCATTAAGGTTGATTGACCTTTACCGCATGAGCTCTAGAGATGAGTTTAAATAAACTCAACCACATTCAGAGAATCAAAGGTAGAGAAAAAAAGGTACACAAGATCAACTGTCCTCAAAACGATCTCCAAAATCAATGCAAAACACCATGGTCGGATGCCACCGACCACCTTAATTGCAAGGTTGAAACCCTAACCATGGGTACAATATCAATGGCCTAAGATCCAAAAGTACATAGATCAAAATCTTGAAATCAATTACAACTTTCAAAGAAAACTCGACCTAGGTTTCATATGCCACTAACATAGTGATAAAGGGGTGAGTCATCAGTCACAAGGGGGCCAACCCATATTATATTAAAATTATTGCATTTGACATATCAAAAGGGGATCTCAACTATAGTCTGAGCACCAAATATTCCAAAATTCTGACCAAATCATGTTCATACAATGATCACCCAAAAGGTAAAGTATAACCTTATTCCATTCAAAATGTAAAAGCCAACAAAATATTGCATGGTCATGTGTTAATCAAAGGTGGCCAAGTATGGCATGGTAGCCTTTTACAAAGTAACTCCATGTTTTTTCTAAAACCATGGTAATGTGGTAAGTCCACAAGAGTGGCCAAACCCAAGTGAATACAAGTGCTCACAGCCACAGGTGGTCCCCACTGATTGTGATGGATTGAACATGACTTAAAATGCAATTTTTTCATGTGATCACAAGGGATAGAGAAGAGGTCAACATCAAAATGCAAGTAACCTTTTGAAGACTTGATTACCTTATTTTTCACAAAATAATATTTGATTATGATTGCACATGTGCTCCCAGTGGTCCCCATAGTGAGGTGAATAATTTTTTCTAAGTATTGGAGATCAAAGGTATTTATTTCTTGCACAAGAGTATTTTTTTACATACCTTCACAAAAGGACAAAATACACAAGACAAGTTTTCATACACAAGGAAGGAGACTTGCTCATCAAGTAAGATTTATTATTAGAAAATTATTCACCCATGCTTTTTCTGTAAAATAGGACAGCCAACTTTAGTTTGACTAAGATGTAATCAATGGCTTTTAATGCCTGTTTATATTAGCATTCTTAATTTTATTCCTTTATTTAATAGATAAAGGATAAAAATAGGATGCATGGGTGAGTACAATTTTATCCTATTTTTCAGAAGGGTGGGTGAGTCAATTTTTCTATATATTGTGTGCCTTGGCAAAGCACAAGAGGAGGAATTTTAGATACATGAGTGCTGAAGTAGATTTTGCTTGTTTTTCCCTCTGAATGAGAAGTATATTCTGCCTTTCCAATTATTTGTAGTCTTGTGTATGTTTTATTAATCCTTGTGAATGATGAATTCCCTGATTAATCATCTTACCCTATTGTCAATTACATAATTTCTACATGATTTTAATGTGCATGTATAACTTAATAGTGTTTTCCTTTAATATTCTAGAGAAAACTGTTGGCTTGTGCATCAAGAATTCATTCCCATATCAATTATGCACGTACTCAGTGAAAGACCACATATAAGTTTGGTGTATGACCTCAGTTTTAAATCTTTTTTATAGTCTTATTTTACCTTGTTACCACAAAATATTATTTTAAGATACATTAATAAGGAACCGACCTTGATACCAGAGACTCACCTCAAAATAGGTATACCCACAAACCTGAGGTGTTTCCATTGTATCTATAAAAGAAAGAGATAAATTTTGCAAGCTTGGAACACCTACAACCATCTCTCTACAGGGTGCACTTTTGAGAGATATCACATGTAGATCACCATAAGTGCTTCAAACATAAAATGGAGCTGGGTTTTCACGATGCATCATAGTATCACTGAAAAATTGTGAAAATCAAAGCTCAAATCCACGTATATATAGAAAAATATGACTCTAGTGACTCCATAGGACTGAAACCCTCAAATGTATCATTTTCAAAAGGAACCAAAAGGAGATCAAAATGAGAAAAATGAGCGACCAAATTTGAAATCAAGAGATCTTGAGAACCCACCAAAATGGATGAGCAAAGTTACAATCGATTAAGCTTCATGGAATCAAAATAGTAAACCCAAATACGTCTTCTAGGTAGAAAAATACAGATCAAAACTTCAAACTCAAAAAAATGACGAGATGCAAAATAACGGTACTACCAGAATATCAAAAGCTTACAAGATTTGTAAAGGATTCAAATCATTGTTTCTAAGAAAGACAGTCAAAGCCAGAATTGTACAGCTTCCCTTCGATTGAGGAAAATTCAAATTAAAAAAACAATGAAAGAGAGAAAGCTCAACACTAAATCGTACCCAAAATAGACCAAGTATATATCTCTTAGTACCGAGATGATTTTCAGTCATAACATTTACAAAGAAGAGTTAAATAAACACACAAAAGATAAAACAAGCAAGATAGCTCACAACCCTGTAGAATGGCTCATAAATCAAGCTCAAAAGTTTCAACACAAAGATCAAATTGATTTCAGAGCTACAAACCCTAAAAATAGATATAAGCCAAGTTGTATAGAACGAGTAAAAGTATGCATGATATAGATATATTTCAAAACAAGATTATGTCCCTATAGATACCATCAAAAAATATTGAGCAATAAAGAATACACATGTAACTAAGCTAAGGTATTAATGGAAGTATCAGTGCATATAGAGGCTAAGAATGAAAAACAAAACATTACAATGCTTGAACATCAAGAACTCACCATCTTCTCATTTAGGGTGATGCAAATCTTCATATAATGACAAGATGCATGCGTGGTGTCTCATAATAGTAGGTTATCATGATAAAAAAGATGAGGCAGAGAGCTTGAAATAATTTCAATGGTTGCTGCTTTAGAATGATCATAGAGAATGAAAACATCGAAAATGGCCGAATCAAAGCACATGAACCTCATAAGACTAATTTTCAAAGTTCATCTTCGCAAATAACCGAGCTAGAGAAAGAAAAACACTCGCTTCCTAGAGTAATTTTTCTAGGGATTTTCTACTCATAACGAGCAAATAACAATGACAAGTGATAAGCTAAATGAGCTTATAACCGACCTAACTTATCTGGAGTTATCATTAGCAGCTAGGATTAAATCAATTAAAATCGAACGGTCCACACTGTTAACTCCACATGTCAACATTGATGGTGGAGGTATGAATGTACAGGATCAAATGGTCATCATTCACTCACAAATCTCCATACAAAATTTAGGCCTAAAATGTAAGTAAACCCTAACTCCACAAATGGTATTGTTATCTCTCAAAAGTGAACCCTATAGAGAGATGGTTGTAGGTTTTCTAAGCTTACACAAATGATCTCTCTCTTTCGTAGATACAATGGAAACATCTCAGGTCTTTGGGTATACCTATTTTTAGGTGAGTCTCCGGTATTAAGGCCAGTTCCTTATTGGTGTATCCCAAAACTGATTTCTGGGATTTTGAGAGTAAAATATGACTGTAAAAATGATTAAAACTAAGGTGATACACTTAATTTGTATGAGGGCTTTGATTGATTATATGCACAACTTACTTGGGAAGGATTCTTAATGTATGAACCAATAGTTTTCTATAGAATATCTAATGGCAAAACACTTGATTATACTAAGGGAGAATCACAACAATACTAATATGTTAACATGCACATTAAAATTAAGTAGAAAAAGATTGAATTTGTACCATGGTAAGGTGGTTGATCAGGGAATTTGCATTCACAAGATTAATATAAATATACACAAGACTGAAAAATAACTTGGAAAGGTAGAAAATACTTCACACCCTGAGGGAAAAACTAGAAAAAAATCCTTCAGTACTCATATATCCAAAAAGTCCTCTAGTTGTCCCTGGTACCTTGCAAAGGCACACAATATATAGCAAAAATAAAATTCACCTTCTCCCCAAAAATAGTCTAAGGCTTGTACTCGCCCATGCATCTTATTTTTAGCATTTATTTAATAATAGATAAAGGGAAAATTAGAGCATGCTACTACAAATTGGCATTATTAGCATTACTTACATTACAGTCAAACTGAAGTTGACTATTCTATTTTTAAGAAAAGAAGGGTGAATAATTTACTAAAAATAATATTGCTTGCTAGACAAGTCTCTTTCCATGCAACTCTGTCCTCTTCTCTATTATTTCCTTTTGTGAAGGCATGCAAAAATATAACTCCCTGTATGTGAGTAAAATAACTACAACACTTAGCAATATTTGTAAAAATAATTCCTCCTGTAGGGACCACCTGCTATGTGCACATGTTCTGATATTGAAATCTCTTTTGGCTAGGGCATATTCATCATAATAAATTCTACCACCTCTTTGGTTTATTTGGGCATAAACTAAGGAATAATCATAGTTTAAATAATTAAGATTCTTTGCATAACACATGGTGTATTATATAGGCTGGCACCCTTGGTTATGTCAGCCTTGGCATATTATAATATTCACCTTTTCGGTGATCATGAAATACTATTTGGTTGCCCCTTTATTTCAAAGATGCACTTGGGTTAGACTTGGAAGTCATTTGAAATGATTAATTCAGTGGACACGTGGGTTTTCCCCTTCCACGGTGGCTCGCCCCTTGGTGGTTTGGGTGATGGAATCAAGTTAATTATAACGCTAGTCTTGTTCTCTATCAGTGATCTTTATACCCTGTCTGATTGTAGACCATATATTTTCATACTATGATTAGGGCTTTGAATCACATTTATTGTGGGCGGTGGCATCTTGACTATGGTTAGAATTGATTTCTATGATGATCCGCATAAATTGATCTTACATCCTTGATGTTTGACGATCGTTAATCTTGATTGTGGTTGAATTCGAGTTAACCTGATTCTTGGGTTCAGGAATCAAAGGGAACTTGACCCTAAAGCAAATTCATTTGTATTTTGGATTTATGGGAAAAGACCTGGAAAAATTTCCTCCTGTCATCATTACTCTCTTCTAGTTTGAGCTCAACTTTCATTGTATTGTAGATCTCCTTCTCTGCAAAAAATTCTCTATCATTTAAGTTTCATGGTTTTTGTGTAGTTTTCTGAGCGAGGTGGTTGGAGTGTGAGCCAACATTATTGTTTCTTTAAGCTTGACTCTATCCTTTTATCATCTGTACCATTCGTGCCTCTTTATATTTATGAAATATAAGGTTTTCTTTCTTGGTTTCCATAGTCGTTTATAGGTAATATTTCTTACATGCGTAAACTTTTGTTTTCTTTTCTTATTTAAATGTATCACTGAATTTTTTTGAAATATTTGTGCGTCCTGTGATTTGATTCTCTTGAATGAATTATGAGTTTGAAACCTCACATGGGCCCGTGGACCTCTCACTTCATTGTCTAGTTGCTCAAAAGTTCTGACCATTTGATTGTCTACAGTGAGTTTGTTCTTCGGCCGAATCTACATCATGAATTATAGATCTGTATTTTTTGAGTTCTAGGTATCTTTCATTCTCGTCCATTTGATGAAATGAACTTTGAAAAGACTCTGTGATCATGTGTTTTTCTATTATGCAACTCTGATTTACTTTGTACCTTACTTTTGTTTTACTGTGGTGAACATAGAGTATTTTCTTCTTTCTGGATATGCGTACTTCAGCCTCTTCTCTGTATGAGTTTTTTTGTGCTAGGAAAACTGTTATCTCACCATTTGCTGAGAATATTGTAGAAGATGGTTATGACATTTTACAAATACAGGTTCTATACATTACTTTAGGTCCATTCTGAAATCTTAGGCTCAATCTTGTATTATGGATAATCCATTTGTAACAATTCATTGTCTCAGGATAAACTTGATTTTTCTAAAATTCTAAGCACCTTTTGAGAATACTTTCTTTAAACTTTCTACATTGTGATCACTTGAACATTGAAATTCTCCATGAGATGAGTGTTTGAAATGTCATTGTTTTTTGAAGAATCATATGTATTAAATGCTTTACTGTAACAATATTCTCGACTCTCTGAAAATAATGTGTACTATTTTCTAAACCTACGCATAACATATTATTTCTGGAACTCTATTTACAACTCTTGCATGTTGGAAAATTCAAGCCTTGTAAAATATGTAGTTCCATCTTCTTTTGTGCTTCTATGATGTACTTGAGCTTCACCTCTAGCTGCATCTGTATTTGATCAATCCCTTGCATAGATAGTTGTACATTTTTGATCTGGCAGCATCTCTGTATTCATTTTGAATGACGTCTATTTTTGTAACTGCAAATCATGCATTCAATTTGATCTCTAAGACTATTGTCATATTTTACAGTCTTATTTGTATCTCATCATTGTATAATAATCTGATGGATAGCTTATTTCTTCTAAATTTGAAATTTTATCCATGTCTGTAGCAAATAGCTTTGAGTTTATTATTTCCCCGTAGCAAATAACTTTACCTGTAGCAACTAGCTCTACTTGTAGCAACTAATTTTTCCCTGTAGCAACTAGTTTTTTCCTATAGAAACTGACTTTGAATTTATTCTTTGCCTCTAGCAACTAGTTTTTTCCAGTAGTAACTAAAAATTTAAAGTGTTGATTTTACATGGTGGAGCTCTGTCAAAATTTTCCAGAATCTTTTCTTTATTCCTTTGAACTGTGGCCTCCTCTTTTAGACAAAAATCAGCTTTCAAATTTTTCTTTTTCATCTGTTGCAAACTAAAATATGTGTTTCTATTGCTAGTCTTTCTTCTATACTGTAACTTCTTCAATTTCAAAAAAATTATTGAATCTTGAGTTACATTCTTTATTTTATTGCATGCACTTATCACTTGTCTATTTTTCTCTTTGGCTGCAACTTATACCTGCACAATAAAAAAAACAATTAGAAAATAATTGGGAGTTTTGGCCTCTCTTATGTCCATTTTTTCTTCTTTATTTTCTCTTTATTCTTTCTGAGTGAATGAAGCATGCATGCAGTTTGATATTCAAGTAGAATACATATCCTGTTAGGAGAATATTCATATGCATGAAGAAGGATAGTATAGGAATATGAATTGATCCCTGAGCTCGTCGTAGCTAACAATTAACTTTTCTTATTTTTTAGGTAGAATAGCTTCTATAATGAAGATGAAGGAGAATCAAAAGATGAAGATGAAGATACCCCAATCAAAAAATAGAAACCCCAAGGAAATGATGGGTTCACTCATACTCCTTTTCTTTCTCTTTCATGCATGTGTACCTTTCTTTTCAGTAGTTGTACTTTAGTTTTCCGTTACATCCCATGGCTTGTGTGTGAAAAATTTGACTCTCCTTGTGAATAAAACATTGAATTTCATAAATGAGTTGTATATTTTCTGTATGGATTGTATAATGAACTAAACAACTCAGTAACATAATTGAATGTATTAATCATGAAGGAAAGAACATTTATGAGAACTTATAACATTCAATAATGAACTCTGACTTTCTGTAATCTACATTTCTGTTTACTACATCAAAACTCATCACTTCACGTAATTTGTTGTTATGTCATCTTTATCAAGAAAACAAAGTTGTCCTTCAGGGCTTTGTGTTCTTTCACTGAAGATGGTGTGAAATTGCAGACTATGTGATCTGTTCTCTTTTAAGACAACACACATAACTATAGATTTCATTTAATTTTGTAACTAATTCAGTAGTAACAAATAACATCAAAACTTCCTTTAGCTTTGGTATACTTCACACAAAACTTTTAAACATATCGACGAAGTTTTGAGTTTCCCATTTTTGCACAATTTTAAAAATTGTCAACATTTCTGGCAATCCTACAGGGAAAGCTACATGTTAGCTTAAAGACTAGTGCCTTTCTCTTGTCCATTGGGCATGGAGTCTAAGCATGTAATCAAAATTTACCTTTTCTGAAAGGTCTAAGCCTTACAAAAGAACTAAAGCTGGGAAAGGATCTAATAAATAGACCACGTGCATGAATGCACTTATTGAATAGAAAAAATTGCAATGTGTAGAAACTGCACTTATTGAAGGGAAAACCTACTCTAACAATCACTATAAGATTTTCAATAACCATGTTTAAGAAACATACCATTCACAGGAATGGGAAGTTCCTCTCCATTTAGCTTCGAAAGCTAAAAATCATTGTGTTATTTGCAAGCTAAAATCATGTAAGGACAACTCGAGAATGTATCAAACTTTGAGTGTCTTACAGGCTTTGCACAATCAGCATCCCATTTTAACATGATATCTCCTTCATTGAAGACTTTCAATTTGGCTTTCTTGTCACAAATATTCTTTATTTGTTTATGTTTCTTCTCCATATTCAAATGGGCTTTATCTCTTAGCTTTTGTAATTCCATTAACTCTGCATAATGAACCTATAATGGTTCATTTTCAAGAATTTATATTTGATGCAGCAAATCTAATGCAGGGAACTCAACTGAAATAGGCATTCTCGCTTCTTTTCCATACACAAGTTTTTATGGTGAATTGCCAACTGATATTTTCAGAGTCACTCTGTTAGCCCAAAGTGATGAAGTCGACATCAGATGCCAAGCTCTTAGATTATCCTTGAGTGTTCTTATGATGATCCTTAACAAATTCTTGTTAGTACTATCAGCTAATCCATTACCTTATGGGTAATAATAAGATGAAGAACTTAAATATAATCCATGCTTGATAGCCCAATCTGTTATCTTTGCACTAAGGAAAACTAAAGCATTATCTGATATGATAGTTGCTAGAACACCAGATCTACAAACTAATCCTTCATAAAAGGGTAGTATCAAAGCTTCATTAGCATCTTTCAAGGCTATTGCTTCAGTCCATCGTGTGAAATAATCTGTAGTAGTTAAGATCCACTTGTGTCCTTATGATGATGGTGGATTTATCATGCCAATAAAATCAAGACCCCACCACATAAAATGTTGATCAGCTGAAATAGACTACAAGGGCAATGAAGCAAAACATTCCTTTCCGACAAAGAAAGCACATTTTTTACATTTTCTAATCCATTCAAAATAGTCTTTGAATATGCTAGGTCAATAGTAACCAACTTTCATAATTTTTAAGGTTGTAGTACATGCTGAGAAGTGACCTCCTGCATGTCCTTCACAGAATTCTAATAGTATTTTCTGAACTTTATCATAATCAACACATCATAGCAATATTCTATTTATATCCCTTTTGAATAACACATTATCAATGAAGATATAGGGTACAACTTGTAATCTGAAATACCTTCATTTATTTTTTTCCATACCTTCCAGATAGGTGCCTTGCTGTAGATAATTAAACCAAATCAGTCATCCATCTTGATTCCTAAATCTTGTGAGTGAGCTCAGGTTCTTGATTTCCTGGCTAAAAAATAATTTCTGATTACTGATACACAATTTCAGCATGTTGTTTTGAACCATCTGGTTCTGTAGCTTGCTATTTTTCCATATCAGTAATTAGATGCTCACATAAACCTTTCCCTCGAATTTTCTTAGAAACCCAAATATCAACATCATACTCCATGACCTGTGTTATCTAGTTTTCTCTTTTTTCATTCAATTTCTTATTTAGTAAGAATGTTTTTTCACACTTGGATGGGAAACAAGAACATGGATTTTATTGTTTGAAAGCATATACTTGAAATTATTTAGTCCTATGACCACTGAAAGTACTTTTTTTTCAAGAAATGTGTACCTTGTTTCATAAACATGCAAGCTCTATCCAAAGAAAGCAATAGGCTGCTCAATATTTTCATTATTGACTTGAGTTAATATGGTTGAGATTGTTTCAGCTCCTGCAAGTGCATACATTGTAAAATATTTATCAAAATTTTGATTTGAAAGAGTAGGATCCTAAGAAATAGTTGTTTTGATTTCTTCAAATCCTCCACTTGCTTCACAAGTCCAAGAGAAAATTTTCTCTTTCTTCAACATAACTATGATTGGTTAAACCAATGCTGCAAAATCTAGAACAAATCTCCTAACAATGTTAAGTTTTCCGAGAAAACTCTGTAATGCCTTCTTATGATGAGGTAATGATAGGTGTGATATGGCTTTGATCTTGAAAGGATTGATTGTTAAACCCTTCTTAGAAGCAATATGACCAAGTAGCTTGCCTTGATGTACTGAAAAGATAGAATTTAGTGGATTCAAATATATTCCAAATTTCCTGCACAATTGAAAAGTATGCCTTAAGTGCATTAGATGTTCTACAGAATATTTTGAAAATACAGTAACATCATCTAAATAAACAAGGATGCATTTATTGAATAAAATGTGAAAATCCATGTCCATTGCACGTTAAAACGTTGCACCGGAATTTGAAAGACCAAAAGGAATCCTTTTATAAGCATAAGTACCCCACATGGTGGTAAAAGTTGTTTTGTATCTATCTTCTTCTTGAACTAAAATCTGATTATATCCACTGTAACCATCTAAAAGAGATAGTCTATTTGAACCTCAGACTGTTCTTAGAATCTGATCCATATTTGGAAGTGGGTAATGATCTTTTAATGAAGCCTTATTAAGATATCTGAAATCAACAAATAGTCTGATTTCACCGTTTTTCTTCCTAACAGGGATAAGATTAGCTACCAAACTTGAATGCTTAACTGGAAAGATAATACCTTATTTAATCAACTTGGATAATTCTTTCCTCATTAGAGGCTCTATTTTGGGATTCACAGGCCTCTGTTTTAGCCTAATAGATTTAGAATTTGGCTGCAAATCAATTATATGTTGTGCTATACTAGGATCAAATCCTTTGAGATCTTGGTATTTCCAAGCAAAAACATCTTTAAAATATTTGCAAAGATTAATAAATGATTGCTTTTCAGTTAAGGAACATGCCTTCCTGAGAAATAGCTTTTTCCCTTCATCAACTAAGACCTCTTCGTAATTGTCAGCATGAGTTAACATTCTAGTCTTGACCTTTCTTAACTGATCATCAGTGTTCAAAATGTCTTCTAATGTGACTAGACCATGAGGAATTTTATTTGACTTTAACTAAAAAATATGGTCACCATATAAGTGTTGTAATTTATCTTGATTAAATGTAGAGAGTTTAGATTCTTGTTGCAAAAACCTATAGATTTTATCATCACTTTCGAAAACTTGCCAATTTGAATCATTATTAGGTATTGAGGGCCTGACAATTAACTTTATATGAGGTTGGATTTTCATATTTTCAATCTGTTCTAGCACTTCAAAACTAGCCCCAACTGCTACAAGTCTATCTACATGCTTATTTTCAGTTCTAGGAATAGACTGAATGTTAATAGCATCAAAGTATTCCATTAAGTCTAAAACTCTGTGTATCTAAGAATTCATTAATGGATTCTTACAAACATTGAATTTTTTACTTGATTAATAACCAAATCAGAGTCACCAAAAATCTGTAGAATGTCGATACCCCTCTTTCTGCCCAAAGTAAGCCATGAATTAAAGCTTCGTATTCAGATACATTGCAAGTACAGGAAAATTGGAGACTTAAAGCTGAGAAATACCTCTCGTTCATTGGGGAAGTTAGCATCAGACATGCTCCCTATCCCTTTTTGTTCTTAGCTCCATCAAAATGAAGCCTCCAAATCCCTTATGTTTTAGACAACAAGGGAAGTTGTATATAATCTTCATGCATACAATACACACCAAACAGGTGTTCTTCAACTTCCTTAAAAGGATCATGAGCACTTCTTCCATTATCTTTTCATCCATAAACATATTAGAAACACCATCCAATGCTGAAACATGAGCTACCTCATCAAAATCAGACTGATCTAAGGATGAATAATTAGCCACTACATTTGAAGAGTGAGGCTCAATGTGAAATCTAGCCAATGGCTCTGAATTGATAGTAACTTTAGTACCATAACGAGTAGTGAAAAATAAGAAGGACCAATCTGAAGAGAGATAGCCTCCTATTTTTTCCATGAAATCTCTAGATAAGCATAAAGCAAAATATGGGGATAAGTCTACAATAGTAACATCGTGCAAAATAGAAACATTTGGGCAAGCATGTAATGTCACTTCTAAATTTTTTATTATACCAATCGTATTAGTTGCAGTTCCATCAAGCTGTAAGACACTTCTTTCTGTAGGCTAATACTATAAACCCAATTTTTCTTCTATTGCTTTTGGCATAACTGTGCTACTTTCACCACTATCCACCATGCAATTATGAACTAGATTTTCACCAATAATCAATGATAAATAAAATGGTGGTGGTTTCTTGATGTCATGAGAATTCAGAAATTTTTAAACCATCCACTTAACTTCATTAATGTGGTCTTGCTCAAGCGTTCCAAGGACAATGTTTATCTTTTGAACTTCCTTTTCTGCTATATTTAAAGAAATTTTTAGCTTAGCTAGTTCATGAGAAAGTAAATCTTGTTTTCTGGGAATACTTAGAGCGTCCCAAATTGAGATGTTAACATTATGATTATTCATTACATCAAAAATGTTAAAAGAAACAACTATTTTAGAGACAAAATCGACTGTCTTAGAGTAGGCCTTAGCCAAAACTGGTTCTTCTTCAGCTGCTTTGGATATCTGAGGTATAAACAGTCTTCTTGGATCAGGCTATAATTGTATTTGCTGACCTTTATCAACTGGAACACTTGCTGATTTATGAGGAACAACAGGGTTGTTAGTTGACTTTGGAGCTGTAGATGTTGTCTTATCAGTGACAGTAGGCAGGATAGGCCTATTTTACTACATTTGATTTTCAACAGCCTTCCCTTGAGCCCTAGTAGTGACTGCAATGAAATTCTCCTCATTAAAAATGACTAAATTTTGTTCAGGTGCTTTCTTAACATGAGTTTCTTGCTGCCCACCCTCCATTTGAGGCATGAAAAATGTTTCAGATTGAGGTTATGGAACAAGATTCAAATTTAGAAAAACATTTGGGAAATTTTTAGCTGAATTAGGTTGATTGCAAGGTTGACACCACTCTTCTATAGTCATATTAATTGGGACTAAGGTGTTAGATGAACTAGGAGCCTTTGTGTCAAACTTCCATTGTTGGTAAGGTTTCTTATAATTTTGATTATGTTGATAGGGGTGATAAGGAGCATGATAGGGTCTACTAGGTAATGCAATTTTGTTCTTAATTGAAGTCAATTTATTTCCCATAGTCTGCAAATATTTGAATAGATCATCTAATGGAGCTGCAACAGTAGGATCTATGATTGTAATAGGCTGAGGAATAGGTGTTAAATCTACCAAAAATGGCATTGATGGCATTGGTGCTAATTTTCCATCTTGAATAAGACTATTTTCAGCTCCGATAGAAATATCATAAGCATCCAGAAATGTCTCTCCACCCATTGACTGAATCATAGTTGAGATATCACTATTTAATTATCTAAGATAATAAAGGAAAGCATGATCTACTTAAGGCTTGGAACTTGCTAGAATTTTCTCCCAAGTTTTGGAAAAACTGATATTGAAGCTAGACATAAATTCGTTGGGAGCTCTTATAATAGTGGACAACTGTTCAATGAGAGATAAATGATCTGAATTATCCTGGAACTGTTTCAGCAATTTTTCACCTAAGTTATCCCAAGTTCTTATGCTTCTAATTTATAGGTTTCTATACTATTGAAAGGCCTGCCCCTTAAAAGATGTAGCTAAAAGTATTGAAGCTACATCTTCATGAGTGATATTATGGACTGTACATAGGGCTGCAACATCTTTGATATGTTCAGCTGGTGTAACCTGATTTTCACCCGTGAATGATGGAAAAATTTTCGTGTCAGCATTAGGAATGTCGTGATAAAATGTGATTACTAATGGACTACCATTAGTAAAGGTCACAAAATTTCTTGGTGGTTTGATAGCCATTTTAAAAACTGGGATATTAATTGAGAAATTGATACATGGTGAAGGAATATTAGGAGGGTTACCAAAACTAGGTCTATTATAAGGTAAAGTATTACCAACTCTTCTCCTTCTATCAGAATTAAAAGGTAGTGAAACAAAATCAGAAGGAATTCCTCTTATCGATGATCTTGTAGTCACTTTAAGCATTGAACATGCTACAATACTGGTCTGAAATCAGATTTACGGAGTCGCAAAAAAATCCTAGAATATTTAGAATAAATGCTGCAACTTGCTCCCAAAAGTAACTTTTAATTTGTTGTAATCTACTATAGATCTCCTATAGAAATTGTAATTCGCATGCAGATCTAATTTTTTGTCCCACTGGGTGTGCCAAAAACTCTTATCTTGTAGTGAAGTTCGGATGGTGGCTAATGATTTGTTGCTTGAAGTGGAACACCTTTAGAAAATGAAACTCTAACTGTCGTGCTCCCACTAGGCTTGCCAAAAACTTTTATCTCTCGAAAGTGCACCCTATAGAGAGATGGATGCAGATTTTCTAAGCTTGCAAAAATGATCTCTCTCTTTCGTAGATACAATGGAAACACCTCAGGTCTATGGGTATACTTATTATGAGGTGTGTCTCCGGTATCAAGGTCGGTTCCTTATTGGTGTATCCTAAAACTGATTTCTAGGAGTTTGAGAGTAAAAGATGACTGTAAAAATGATTAAAACTAAGGTGATACACCGAATTTGTATAATGGATTTGACTAAGCATATGTAAAACTGACTTGGGAAGGATCCTTAATACACAAACCAATAGTTTTCTGTAGAATATCTAATGGTAAAACACTTGATTATACTGAGGGAGAATCACAACAGTACTAACAAGTTAACATGCACATTAAAATTAAGAAGAAAAGATTGAATTTGCAGTAGGGTAAGGTGGTTGATCAGGGAATTTCCATTCACAAGATTAATATAAACATACACAAGACTACAAAATAACTTGGAAAGGTAGAAAATACTTAACACTCAGAGGGAAAAACTAGAAAAAATTTCATCAATACTCATATATCAAAAAATTCCTCCAATCCTCTCTTGTTCCTTGCAAAGGCACACAATATATAGAAAAAATAAAATTCACCTTCTCCCTAAAAATAGCCTAAGGCTTGTACTCACCCATACAACTTATTTGTATCCTTTATTTGCTAATAGATAAAGGGAAAATAGAGCATGCTATTACAAATAGGCATTATTAGCCTTACTTACATTATAGTCAAACTGAAGTTGACTTTTCTATTTTTAAGAAAAGAAGGGTGAATAATTTGCTAAAAATAAGATTGCTTGCTAGGCAAGTCTCTTTCCATGCAACTCTGTCTTCTTCTCCATTCTGTCTTGTTGTGAGGGCATGCAAAAATATAACTTCCTTTATGTGAGAAAAATAACTACAACACTTAGCAATATTTACAAAAATAATTCCTCCTACGGGGACCACCTGCTATGTGCACATGTTCTGATATTGACATCTCTTTTGGCTAGGGCATAGGCATCATAATACATTCGACCACAACTTGATTTATTTGGGCATAAACTAAGTAATAATCATAGTTTAAATAATTAAGATTCTTTGCATAACACATGGCATATTATATAGTCTAGCTCCATTGGTTATGTCAGCCTTGGCATATTATAATATTCACCTTTTCAGTGATCATGAAATACTATTTGGTTGCCCCTTTATTTGAAGCATGAACTTGGGTTAGACTTGGAAGTCATTTGCAATGATTAATTCAGTGGACATGTGGGTTGTCCCCTTCCACAATGACTCGCCCCTTGCTGGTTTGGGTGATGGAATCAAGTTAATTATAACTCTAGTGGTTTATTTGAAATTTTGTACCTTGTTCTCTATCATTGATCTTTATACCCTATCTGATTGCAGACCGTCAATTTTCATACTGTGATTAGGGCTTTGGCTAGAATTTATTGTGGGCAGTGGCATCTTGAATGTGGTTAGCATTGATTTTTGCAATGATCCATGGATGTTGACCTTGCATCCTTGATGTTTGATGATCATTGATATTGATTGTGGTTGAGTTCGAGTTAATCCGATTCTTGGGTTTAGGCAGTAAAGGGAACTTGACCCTAAAGCACATTCATTTGGATTTTGGCTATATGGGTGAAGCCCTAGAAAATTTTCCTCCCAACACTATTACTCTGTTCTAGTTTGAGCTTAGCTTTCACTATATTTTAGAGCTCATTCTATGAAAAATATTCTCTGTCATTTCAGTTTCATGGTTTCTGCATAGTTTTCTGAGTGAGGTGGTTGGATTGTGAGGCGATAGTATTGGTTCTTTAAGCTCGGCTCTGTCATTTTATCATCTATACCATTCATGCCTCTGTATATTTTTGAAAGATGAGGTTTCGTTTCTTGGCTTCCATAGTTATTTATAGGTAATATTTCTTGCATGCATAAACTTCTATTTTCTTTTCTTCTATAAATGTATCACTGAACTATTTGGAAATATTTTTGGGTTCTGTGATTTGTTTCTCTTGTTTGAATTATGAGTTTAAAACCTCACGTGGACCTCTAGACCTCTCATTTCAACGTCTAGTAGCTGGAAATTTTTGACCATTTGATTGTCTATGGTGAGTTTGTTCTTCGGCCCAATCTGCATCATGAATTATAGATCTATATTTTCTGAGTTCGGGGTATTTGTCATTCTTGGACATTTGCTGAAATGAACTTCAAAAAGACTCTGTGATCATGTGTTTTAATGTTATGAAACTCTGATTTACTTTGTACCTTACTTTTGTTTTACTGTGGTGAACATAGAGTATTTTATTCTTTCTGGATATGCGTACTTCAACCTCTTCTCTATATCAGTTCTTTTGTGCTAAGACAACTGTTATCTCACCATTTGTTTAGAATATTGTAGCATATGGTTATGATATTCTTCGAATACAGGTTTTGTACATTACTTTAGGTCCATTCCAAAATCTTAGGCTCAATCTTGTATTCTGGAGAATCCATTTATTACAATTGATTATCTTAGGATCAAATTGATTTTTCTAAAATTCTAAGCACCTTTTGAGAATACTTGCTTTAAAATTTCTACATTGTGATCACTTGAACATTGAAATTCTCCATGAGATGAGTGTTTGAAATGTCATTGTTTTCTGAAAAATCACATGTATTAAATGCTTGACTGTAAAAATATTCTCTAATCTCTGAAAATAATGTGTACTATTTTCTGAACCTAAGCATAACATATTATTTCTGGAACTCGGTTTATAACTCCTGCATGTTGGACAATTCAAGTCCTATCAAAAATGTAGTTTCATCTTATTTTGTGATTCTATGATGTACTTGATCTTCACCTGTAGTTGCATCTGTATTTGATCAATCCCTTTCATAGATAGTTTTAATTTTTTGATATGGTAGCATATTTGTATTCATTCTGAATTACTTCTACTTCTGTAATTGCAAATCATGCATTCAATTTGATCTTTGAGACTATTGTCGTATTTTGTAGTCTTATTTGTATCTCGAAATTGTATAATAATCTTATGGGAAACTTATTTCTTCTAAATTTGAAATTTTATCCATGTCTGTAGCAAATAGCTTTGATTTTACTCTTTGCGTGTAGAATTTAACTTCACCTGTAGCAACTGGCTCTACCTGTAGCAACTAGGTTTTTCTTGTAGCAACTGACTTTGAATTTATTCTTTGCCCGTAGCAACTAAAAATTTAAGTGTTGATTTTACATGGCAAAGCTCTGTCAAAATTTTCCAGAATCTTGTCTTTATTCCTTTCAACTGTGGCCTCCTCTTTTAGACAAACATTAGCTTTCAAACTCTACTTTTTCATTTGTTGCAAACTGAAATATCTGCTTCTATTGCTAGTCTTTCTTCTATACTGTAACTTCTTCAATTTCAAAACAGTTATTGGATCTTGAGTTACATTCTTCCTTTTATTGCATGCACTTATCACTTGTCTATTTTTATCTTTGGCTACAACTTATACCTACACACTTAAGAAAACAGTTAGAAAATAATTAAGATTTTTGGCCTCTCTTATGTCCATATTTTCTTCTTTCTTTTCTCTTTCTTCTTTCTGAGTGAATGAAGCATACATTCAATTTTCTATTCAAGTAGACTACATCTCTTGTTAGGAGAAGATTCATATGCACGAAGTAGGATAATATAGGAATATGAATTGATCCCTGAGCTCATATTTGGTAGTTAAATTTTCTTCTTTTTCACGTACAATAACTTCTATAATGAAGATGAAGGAGAAAAAAAAGATGAAGATTCAAGATACCTCAATAAAAGAACAAAAACCCTAAGGAAATGATGGGTTCACTTATACTCCTTTGCTTTCTCTTTCATGCATGTGTACCTTTCTTTTCAGTAGCTATACTTTACTTTTCAGTTACATCGCACAGCTTGTGTGGGAAACATTTGACTCTCTTTGTGAATAAAACATTGAATTTTGTAAATGAGTTGTATATTTCCTTTTGCATTCTAGCTTTTTTGTATGGATTGTATAATGAACTAAACTACTCTATAACATAATTGAATGTCTTAATCATGAAGGAAAGAACATTGATGAGGACTTGTAACATTCAGTAATGAACTCTGACTTTCTGTAATCTGAAATTCTATTTGCTACTTCAAAACTCAGCACTTCACCTAATTTGTAGTTATGTCATCTTTATCAAGACAACACAGTTATCCTTTGGTGATTTTTGTTCTTTTGCTGAAGATGGCGTGAAATTACAGACTATGTGATCTATTCTATTTTGAGACAGCACACATAACTGTAGATTTCATTTAATCTTGTAACTGATTCAACAGTAACAAACAACATCAAAACTTCCCTTATCTTAGGTATACTTCACCCAAAAAAATTTAAACATATCGACAAAGTTTAAAAGTGCAAAAATTGTCAACAGGTACAAAGATCAACAACCAGAAATGGTTAGGGTACGCAGATCAACAGGATAAATAGCCTTGTAATAAAAAATTCCCAACTACCCAATCCAAACAGAGCTCAGAGATCAATGGGGAATATCAAAGCATGGAGATTGAAAGGACTACATTGTAAACCTGTAACTAGACTATGGGATGAAAATTTAATCACAGTTAAAGCCACTGACAAAAAAAATGGGTCAGTAAGCATGGGAAGGGGGCCATCCCACGTCACTTAAATGATCATTAAATTTACCTTGGTTAAGGTCTTATAACATGTGTCAAAATAATCAAATACCACCAAAAAATCACATTACAATGATAAGAAAAAAAGGTGATCGAATATAGTATGCAATGATATCCAAGAAGTGGCCGAGTGTAATATGGCAATATTTCAAAAGAAGACCCCATGTATATTCTAAATCATTGTATTATGCCAAGTTAGCAAAGGAGCAAGATAAGTGTTCACATCACAGGTGGTCCCCACACTAGAAGATTTGAGAAGGTAAACAATAGCATGATGTGCACAAGTTCATTGTTCATGTGACCACTAGAAGACAAATAGGAGCTTGACATCCGAGTAAAAGCAACCTTTTTAAAAGGCATATTACCTCAGTTTCCACAAAATAAGACTAGAATATTATTACACTTGTGCTCACAGTGGTTCTCACAATGGGTGATGTGGAATTGATCAACTTTTGCTAAGTATAAGAGACAAGGAATTATTTTTATTTACAGGGAGATTAATTTTTGCATGTGTATCTAAGGGGCAGTTAAAGTTCTATTTTTGTAATTGCAATTGGATCAAGTTGTAGATGTCACATCAAGCACTAGAAGACATAGATTACATGCATTGAAGAAGAATTTCATAGAAAGAAAAGTTTAGTATAAGCCAATTATTAACCCAAATTTATTAAAAATAGAACAATCAGATAAAGTTTGACTGAGTTGTATTTTCTAAACAAGGCTATTAATGCCTCGTTATATTAGCATGCTTATTTTTATTCCTTTATTTTAAATAAATAAAGGATAAAAATAGGATGCATGGCTGAATATAATTTTTATTCTATTTTTAGGAAGGGTGGGATGTATAATTTGGCAATATATTATGTGCATTGACAAAGCACAAAGGAGAAATTTTGGATATATGAGTGTTGAAGCAGATTGTGCCAGTTCTTCCCTTTGAATGAGAATTATTCTACCTTTCCAATAACTTCTAGTCTTATGTAGGTCTTATTAATCCTTGTGAATGTCAAATTCCCTAATTAATCATCCTACCCTGTTGCAAATTTAATATTTTCTACATGGTATTAGTCTGCATGTGTATCTTAACAATATTTTTGTGAATTTTCCCTAAATACATCAAGTGTCTACCTTAATATTCTATTGGAAACTATTGGTTTGTGCATCCAGAATCAACTCTTAGATATTTTTTCATGTACTCAGTCAAATCTCTCAACAATTTTGGTGTATCACCCCAATTTTATATTTATTTATAGTCATCTTTTACCTTTAAACCCTAAAAAATTAGTTTATTATACATATAAAAGGAACTGACCTTGATACCGAAGAATCACATCAAAATAGGTATACCCACAGACCTGAGGTGTTTCCATTATATCTACAAAAGAGAGATATCTAGAGTAAGCTTAGAATAACTGCACTCATCTCTCTACAGGGTGCACTTTTCAAAGTTAACAGTTTTATGCATGCTTGGTGGGATAAAAAATCAGATCTGTGAGTAGATTATAGCTATTTTGAAGCATATTCATAGCAAAAAATATTACTTTCAAGGCAACAAGCTACAACAATTTATTCTATATATTAAAATATTTGTTCGGCGACTCTATAAGGCCAATTTCAGACCAATTTTGTAACATGTTCCATGCCTAAAGTGATGACAAGATCATCGGTAAGAGGAATTCCTTTTGAGTTTATTTCTTTAACTTTGGATTTTGTAAGAAGAAGAAAAATTCGTAATAGCCTACCTTATAATAGGCCTGGTTTTAACAAGCCTCCTCCTCATAATCCTCTTTCACCACATATCAATTTCATTTTTCAAATCCCAAATTTTCCAATGGCTATTCAAAAACCTAGGATTTTTGTGACCTTTACTAATGGCTTCCCATTAGTAATTTTAGTCTATCATGATATCCCTAATTCTACCACGAAAAAGTTTACCTACCTTCACTAGTGAAAATCAGGTTACACCTACAGAACATATGAAAGATGTTACATCCCTATGTGCAATCCATAATATAACACATGAAGATGTAGCCTTGATACTTCTATCTGCATCCTTTAAAGGGAAAGCCTTGTAATGGTATAAAAATTTAGAGATTGGAAGTATCAGAACTTGGGATGAATTAGGTGCTAAATTGTTGAAAATTTTTCAAGATAACTCAGATCATTTATCTCTTATAGAACAAATGTCTACAATTAAAAGATCCCCTCATGAATTTATGGCCAATTTTAAAATCCATTTTGTTAGAACTTGGGAAATAATTCTAGCAAGTGTTAAGCCTCAATCTAACCATTCTTTTCTATATTACCTTAGAGCCTTAAACAATGATATTTTAGCTATGATTCAGTCTATGGGAGGTGACAGTCTCCCAGATGCTTATGATATTACTACAAAATATAAAAACAGTCTTATTCAAGCCATAAAGTTAGCACCAAGGCCTTCATTTCCTTTTTAGGAGACTTGGCACCTATCCTAAAGCCTATCACCATTATAGAACCTAGTATTTCTACCCCATCAGATGATGTGTTTAAAGATTTATAGACTATGGGAAAGAATCTAACTTTGATTGAAGATGGACTTGCATTACCGAGTAGTTCTTATCAGAAAAACCAAAAAAATAGGAAGCCTTATCAATAGAATCATAATTATAGACTACCATATCAGCAAAGGTAGTTTAAACCAAAGGCTCATAGTTCATATAACAATTTATTCCTAGTTAATATGGCTACAGAAGAATCATTTTAGCCTTGTAACCAACCTCATTCAATTGTAAGTTTCCCAAACTTGTTCCTAAATATAAGCCTTGTTGCAAAAACTCAACCTAAGACATTATTTATGCCTCAAATAGAGGGCGGAAGGCAAGAAATTCATGTTGAGAAAGGACCTGAACAGAACTTGGCCAGTTTTAGTGAAGCTGATTTTATTGTAGTGATGACTAGAGCTCAAGAAAAGGTGTAGGAGAGAGGATATCATCAAAGTAGGCCTTATTTTCCCACAGTCATAGATAACACAACAACTTCATGTCAAAAAATAGATATTAGTCCTTTTGTGCCTCAGAAAATAACAAATTTTCCAATCCAAAAGGACCAAACAAATTCATTACAACCTGATCCAAGGAGGCTTTTCATACCTCAGATATCAAAAGCTGTAAAAGCAGAGTTAGTATTTGTTAAAGCCTATGCTAAAACAGTAGAATCTGTTTCCAAAACTGTTGCTTCTTTTAACATTGTTGATGTCATGAAAAATTATAATGTTAATATCTCAATGTGGGATTCCCTATGTATTCTAGGACAGTAGGAGTTGTTTCCTCATGAACTTACTAATTTGTAGATTTCTTCAACAATAGTAGAAAAGAAAGTTCAAAAAACAGACATGGTCCTTGGAACAATGGAACAATATCTCATTAAAGAAGTTAAATGGAAAGTTATAAAGGTCTTAAACAATCATGATATCAAGAAACCACAACCATTTTATTTTTTTCTAATTATTGGAGAGCATATTGTTCATAATTACATGGTTGACAGTGGTGAAAGTAGCACAGCTATGCCAAAACCAATTGCTCAAAAGTTTGGCATGCAGTATGAGCCTAAAGAGAAGAGTGTGCTAGAGCTTGATGGGACTGCAACTAATATAGTTGGTGCCATAAAAAATCTAGAGGTAACATTACATGCTTTTCCAAATGTTTCTATTTTGCAATATGTTAATGTTGTAGATTTACCTCCTTACTTTTCTTTATGCTTATCGAGAGATTTCACAACAAAAATAGTAGGTTATCTCTCTTCACTACATGTTATGGGACCAAAGTTACTATCAATTCAGAACCATTGGCCTTATTTCATATCAATCCTCATGCTTCTAATGCATTATCTAATTATGCAACCATAGACCATTTTGATTTCGATAATGTAACTCATGTTTCACCACTAGATGGTGTTTCTAATTTGTTCATGGATGAAAAGACACATGAAGAACATGCTCATGATCCTTTCAAATAATTGTAAGAACATAATTTTGGTGTGTATTTCCTGTATGAAGAAAACACACCAACTCCCTCACTATCCAAAATAGAAAATAAAGCAAAAGGGATTTGGAAGCTTCATTTTGATGGAGCTAAGAACAAGAAAGGAAAAGGAGGAGGTTTGATACTCTTTTCCCCCATAAATGAAAGATATTTCTTAGCTTTGAGTCTCCAATTTTCATGTACTTGCTATATATTTGAATACGAAGCATTAATTCATGGCTTACTTTGGGCCAGAAAGAGAGGTATTAGTATGTTACATATTTTCGGTGATTCTGAGTTGGTTATCAATCAAGTAAGAAAATTAAATGTTTGTAAGAATCTATTAGTGAAGTCTTATAGACATAGAGTTTCAAACTTAATAGATTATGTTGATGTTATTAATATCCATTCCATTCCAAGAACATAAAACAAGAATGCAGATAGACTTGTAGCAATTGGTGCTAGTTTTGAGGTGCTAGAATAGATTAAAAACAATGGGATTCAGCCTCACCTCAAGCTGATTGTTAGGCCTTCTATACCCATAATGATTTGAATTGGAAGGTTTTTTAAAATGATGAATAGATTCGTAGATTTTTTCACCAAGAAGCTAAATTTTTTGCAGTAAATAAATAGAAATTGCAGCACTTATATGGTTACCAGATTGTTCAATTGAAAACGAATAAACTACCTCAAGGTTTGGTCACATTGAAATATATCTTCAGCACTGATGATGAGTTGAGGAAAGACAAAACAAATATGTAAACACATGCAGACAATTATGAAGAGATCTCAGTTGATGATGGGAAAAATTTATTTCTCGGAAAGGTATATTCCTTAGCTGAAAAGCATTCCTTTATATATCTTTGTAAAGAATTCAAGGATGTTTTCGATTGGAAATACCAATATCTAAAAGGGTTTGATTCAAGTTTGGCATAGCATACCATTGAATTACAGCCAAATTCCAAGCCAGTTAGGTAAAAAAAGAGGCCTGTAAATCCCAAGATAAAACCTTTAATGAGAAAAGAGTAATCTAAGTTGATCAAATTAGGGATTATATTTCTAGTTAAGCATTCAATTTGGGTAGCCAATCTTGTTCCTATTCGGAAAAATAATAGAGAAATAATATTATGTGTTGATTTTAGAGATCTTAATAAAGCTTCACTAAAAGATCATTACCCACTGCCCAATATGGATCAAATTTTGAGAACATTTTCTAGTTCTGATAGACTATATCTATTGGACAGTTATAGTGGATACAATCAGATTCTAGTACGAGAAGAAGATAGGTACAAAAAATTTTTTACCACCAAGTGGGGTACTTATGCTTACAAAATAATGTCTTTTGGCCTTTCAAATGCTAGTGCAACTTTTCAACATGCAATGGACACGTATTTTTATAGCTTATTAAATAGATGCATACTGGTTTATTTAGATGATGCTATTATATTTTCAAAAAAAAATTGATGAATATCTAATACATTTATGGTAGAATTTTCAGTAATGCAGACAGTTTGGAATATCTTTGAATCCCAAAAAATCTATATTTTTTGTACATCAAGGTAAATGACTTGGTCATATTATTTCTAAACAAGGTTTAATAATTAACCCTTTCAGGATTGAGGCCATATCACAACTATCATTGCCTCATCACAAGAAGGAATTATGGAGCTTTCTTGGAAAAATCAATTATATTAGAAGATTTGTTCTAGATTTTGTAGCATTGGTTAAACCACTGATAGCTATGTTAAGGAAAGAGAAGACTTTATCTTGGACCAGTGAAAGGAGAGAAGGGGTTGAAACAATTGAAATAGAAATTTCTCAAGCTCCTACACTTACAAATCCAAATTTTAATAAAGATTTTACAATGTATGCACTTGCAGGAGTTGAAACAATCTCAGCCATTTTAACTTAGGTTAATGATGAAAATATTGAGTAGCAAATTACTTTCTTTGGACAAATTTTTCATGACTAAGAAACAAGGTACACATTTCTTAAAAAACAAGTACTTTCAGTAGTTAGAGGACTAAAGAATTTTAGGTACATGCTTTCAAACAACAAGATACATGTTTTGGTTTCTCATCCAAGTTTGAAAGCTTTCTTGTTAAATAAATAATTGAATGAGAAGAGAGTAGGATGGATAAAAAATGTTATGGAATATGATGTTGACATTCACGTTGCAAAAATTGTAGGAAGAAAAGGTTTATGTGAAAACCTGATTGCTGATATGGAAAAACAACATGTTGTAGAATCAAAATATACAGAACAACATGCTGAAGTTATGTGTTAGGAATCAGATAACATGGTACAAATAAAAAATCAACAACCTGAGCTTATTTAAGAAGTTAAGGAATCAATATGGATGATTGATTTCGTTAACTATCTTAAACATGGTACTTATCTAAAAGGTATGGACAAGAAAAAAGAAAGGTATTTCAAGTTACAAGTTGTACTTTATGTTTTCATTATTGGTGTGTTACTTAAAAGAGATATAAACAGAATCTTGCTGCGATGTGTTGATTATGATAGAATTTAGTAATTATTATCCAAATTCCATGATGGAGCTATAGGAGGTTACTTTTTAGCACATACTACAGCCTTAAAAATTATGAAAGGTGGTTACTATTGGCGTAAGTATATTCAAATATTGCATTGAATGGATCCGTAGATGTAATACATATGCTTTCTTTGTTGGAAAATAATGTTTAGCTTCACTTCCCCTATAACCTATTTTAGTGGATCAACCTTTCATGTAGTGGGGTCTTGATTTTATTGGCATGATAAATCCACCTTCATCACAAGGACACAAGTGGATTTTAACAACCACAGATTACTTTACATGTTGGACTAAAGCAATAACTTTGAAAGATGCTAACAAAACTTCGATAATATTCTTTTATGAAGGTATAGTCTACATATTTGGTGTTTAAGCAACTATCATTTCAGATAATGCCGTGGCATTTCATGGTACAAAGGTAAATGATTAGGCTATTAAACATGGAATTTATTTAAGTACATCATCTAATTATTACCTACAAGGTAATGGGCTAGCTAAAAGAACTGATAAGAATCTTCTAAGGATCATTAGAAGAACACCTAAAGATAACCAAAGAGCTTGGCATCTAATGTTGAATTCAACACTTTGGGTTGATAGAGTGACTCCTAAAAGATCAGTTAACAATTCATAGTACAAGCTTGTTTACGGAAGAGAATCAAGAATGCCTATTTTAATTGAGTTACCTACATTAAAATTGTTACATCAGATAGAGCTACTTTAGAATGAAACATTACAGGTTCGTTATGTAGAATTGATGAAATTACAATAGCTAAGAGATCTAGCTCATCTGAACATGGAAAAGAATCAGAAAAAGATGACAAAAACATTTGATAAGAAGGATAAGTTCAAAATATTCAATGAAAGGGACATTGTGATGAAATGGGATGGAAATCAACTGAATCCAGGAAATCACATGAAGTTTGATACAATCTGAAGTGGTCCTTACATGATTTTAGCTTGCAAAGAACACAATGCTTTTTAGATTTCAAGGCTTAATGGAGAGGAACTTCCCATTCCTATGAATGGTATGTTTTTGAAACACTATTATTGAAAATCCTATAGTGTTTTGTTAGAGGATGATTTCCATTTTAATAAGTGCTTCATGCACATTACAATGTTTTTTAATTCAATAAAGTGTGTTCATGCAAATGATCTAGTTAACCAGATCCTTCCTAGTTTTATTGTTCTAGACTTTACTATAGCACTATCCCATAGATAATTTTATTACTATCATAGATATCCCTATATACTAACCATAAAAGTTTACCTACCTTCACTAGTGAAAATCAGGTTACACCTACAGAACATATGAAAGATGTTACATCCCTTTGTGCAATCCATAATATAACACATGAAGATGTAGCCTTGATAATTCTATTTGCATCCTTTAAAGGGAAAGCCTTGTAATGGTATAAAAATTTAGAGATTGGAAGTATCAGAACTTGGGATGAATTAGGTGCTAAATTGCTAAAAAAAATTCAAGATAACTCAGATCATTTATCACTCATTGAACAAATGTCTACAATTAAAAGATCCCCTCATGAATTTATGGCCAATTTTTATATCCATTTTGTTAGAACTTGGGAAATAATTCTAGCAAGTGTCAAGCCTCAATCTAACCATTCTTTTCTATACTACCTTAGAGCCTTAAACAATGATATTTTAGCTATGATTCAGTCTATGGGAGGTGACAGTCTCTCGGATGCTTATGATATTACTACAAAATATGAAAATAGTCTTATTCAAGCCATAAAGTTAGCACCAAGGCCTTCATTTCCTTTTTAGCAGACTTGGCACCTATCCTAAATCCTATCACCATTATAGAACCTAGTATTTCTACCCCATCAAATGATGTGTTTAAAGATTTACAGACTATGGGAAAGAAGCTAACTTTGATTGAAGATGGACTTGCATTACCGAGTAGTTCTTATAAGAAAAACCAACAAAATAGGAAGCCTTATCAATGGAATCATAATTATAGACTCATATCAGCAAAGGTAGTTTAAACCAAAGGCTCATAGTTCATATAACAATTTATTCCTAGTTAATATGGCTATAGAAGAATGGTTTTAGCCTTGTAACCAACCTCATTCAATTGTAAGTTTCCCAAACTTGTTCCTGAATATAAGCCTTGTTGCAAAAAATCAACCTAAGACATTATTTATGCCTCAAATAGAGGGCGGAAGGCAAGAAAATCATGTTGAGAAAGGACCTGAACAGAACTTGGCCAGGTTTAGTGAAGCTGATTTTATTGTAGTGATGACTAGAGCTCAATAAAAGGTGTAGGAGAGAGGATATCGTCAAAGTAGGCCTTATTTTCCCAGAGTCATAGATAACACAAATTATTCATGTCAAAAAATAGCTATTAGTCCTTTTGTGCCTCAGAAAATAACAAATTTTCCAATCCAAAAGGACCAAATAAATTCATTACAACCTGATCCAAGGAGGCTTTTCATACCTCAGATATCAAAAGCTGTAAAAGCAGAGTTAGTATTTGTTAAAGCCTATGCTAAAACAGTAGAATCTGTTTCCAAAACAGTTGCTTCTTTTAACATTGTTGATGTCATGAAAAATTATAATGTTAATATCTCAATGTGGGATGCCCTATGTATTCTAGGACAGTAGGAGTTGTTTCCTCATGAAAATTTCTAATTTGTAGATTTCTTCAAAAATAGTAGAAAAGGAAGTTCAAAAAACAAACATGGTCCTTGGAACAATGGAACAAGATCTCATTAAAGAATTTAAATGGAAATTTATAAAGGTCTTAAAAAATCATGATATCAAGAAACCACCACCATTTTATTTTTTTCTAATTATTGGAGAGCATCTTGTTCATAATTACATGGTTGACAGTGGTGCAAGTAGCACAGCTATGCCAAAACCAATTGCTCAAAAGTTTGGCATGCAGTATGAGCCTAAAGAGAAGATTGTGCTAGAGCTTGATGGGACTGCAACTAATATAGTTTGTGCCATAAAAAATCTAGAGGTAACATTACATGATTTTCCAAATGTTTCTATTTTGCAATATGTTAATGTTGTAGATTTACCTCCTTACTTTTCTTTATGCTTATCGAGAGATTTCACAACAAAAATAGGAGGTTATCTCTCTTCATATTGGTCCTTTTTTTTCTTCACTACATGTAATGGGACCAAAGTTACTATCAATTCAAAACCGTTGGCCTTATTTCATATAAATCCTCATGCTTCTAATGCATTATCTAATTATGCAACCATAGACCATTTTGATTTTGATAATGCAACTCATGTTTCACCACTAGATGGTGTTTCTAATTTTTTCATGGATGAAAAGACACATGAAGAACATGCTCATGATCCTTTCAAATAATTGTAAGAACATAATTTTGGTGTGTATTTCATGTATGAAGAAAACACACCAACTCCCTCACTATCCAAAATAGAAAATAAAGCAAAAGGGATTTGGAAGCTTCATTTTGATGGAGCTAAGAACAAGAAAGGACAAGGAGAAATTTTGATGCTCACTTCCCCCACAAAAGAAAGTTATTTATCAGCTTTGAGTCTCCAATTTTTTTGTACTTGTAATGTAGCTAAATATGAAGCATTAGTTCATGGCTTACTTTGGGTGAAAAGGAGAGGTATTAGCATGTCACAGATTTTCAGTGATTCTAAGTTGTTATCAATCAAGTAAGAAACTTCAATGTTTGTAATAATCTGTTAATGAAGTCTTACAAACATAGAGTTTCAAATATAATGCAATATCTCGATGCTATTAATATCCAGTCCATTCCAAGAACAGAAAATAATCATGTAGATAGACTTGCAGCAATTGGTGCTAGTTTTTAAGTGCTGGAATAGATTAAAAACAACAAGATTCAGCCTCACATAAAGCTGATTGTTAGGCCTTCTATATCTGATAATGATTTGAACTGGAAGGTTTTTGAAAATGATGAACATATTTGCAAGTTTTTGTAGCAAGAAGCTGATTTTTTTGTGGTAAATCAAGAGAAATTTCAGCACTTATATGGTGACCATATTGTTCAATTGAAGAAAAATAAACTACCTCAAGGGTTGATCACATTGGGATAAATCTTTAGCACTGACTAAGGAAAGAAAAAACAAATATGTAAACACATGTAGACAATTATGAAGATATCTAAGTCGATGGTGAAAATAATTTATTTCTCAGAAAGGTATGTTCCTTTATCAATCTTTGTAAGAAATTTAAGGATGTTTTCGCTTGGAAATACCAAGATCTAAAAGGGTTTGATACAAGTTTGTCACAACATACCATTGAATTACAACCAAATTGCAAGCCAGTTAGGTAAAAGCAGAGGCCTGTAAATACCAAGATAGAGCCTTTAATGAGAAAAGAGTTATCCAAGTTTATCTAATCAGCTATTATCTTTCTAGTTAAGAATTCAACTTGGGTAGCCAATCTTGTTCCTATTTGGCAAAAGAGTGGATAAATCAGATTATGTGTGGATTTGAGAGATCTTAATAAAGCTTCACTAAATGATCATTACCCATTTCCCATTATGGATCAGATTTTGAGAATAGTTTCTAGTTCTGATAGACTATCTCTTCTGGATGGTTATAGTGGATACAATCAATTCTATTCCAAGAAGAAGATAGGTACAAAACAAATTTTACCAACAAGTGGGGTACTTATGCTTACAAAATAATTCCTTTTGGCCGTTCAAATGTTGGCAATGTTTCAACGTGTAATGGACTTGGATTTTTTTAGATTATTTAATAGATGCATACTGGTTTATTTAGATGATTTTATCGTATTTTCAAAAAATAATGATGAACTTCTGATACATTTAAGGCAGACTTTTCTATTATGCAGACAATTTGGAATATCTTTGAATCCCAAAAATTCCATTTCAGTACATCAAGGTAAATTTCTTCGTCATATTGTTTGTAAACAAGGTTTATCAATTGACCCTTTTAGAATTGAAGCCATATCACAACTATTATTGCCTCACCACAAGAAGGCATTATAGATATTTCTTGGAAAAATCAACTTTGTTAGAAGATTTGTTCCATATTTTGAAGCATTGGTTAAACCATTGATAGCTATGTTAAAGAAAAGGAAGAATTTCTCTCGGACCAAAGAAGGGAGAGAAGGGTTTGAAATAATTAAAACACCCATTTCTTAAGCTCCTATTCTTACAAATCCTAATTTTGATAAATATTTTACAATGTATGCACTTGTAAGAGTTGAAAAATATCACCACTATTAACTTAGGTTAATAATGAAAATATTGAGAAGCCAATTTCTATCATTGGACAAAGTTTGCATGAATACAAAACAAGCTACACATTTCTTGAAAAATAAGCACTTTCAATAGTCAAAGGACTAAAGAATTTTAAATAGCTATTTTCAACCAATAAGATACATGTTTTGGTTTCTCATCAAAGTGTGAAATATTTCTTGCTAAATAAAGAATTAAATGAGAGGAGAGCATGTTAGATAATGAAGATCATGGAATACGATGTTGATATCCGTGTTGTGAAGACATTTCAAGGTAAAGTTTTGTGTGACCATCTAATTGTTGATATGGAAAACCAATTGGCTGTAGAATCAGAAGATCTAGAACAACATGCTGAAGTTACATATCAATAATAAGATAGTATGGTGCAACCAGAAAATCAACAACCCGAGCTTATTCAAGAAAATCATTAATCAAGATGGATGACTAAATTATTTAACTATTTACAACATGGAAATTATCAGAAAAGGTGTGAACAATAACAAACTAAGGTATTTCAAGTTACAAGTTGTACCTTATGTTGTCATTAATGGTGTGTTACTCAAAAGGGATATAAAGGAAATCTTTTTCTGATGTGTTGATTATGATAGAATTCAAAAATTATTATCTGAATTCCATGAAGGACCTACAGGTGGTCATTTTTCAGCACATACTATAACCTTAAAAATTATGAAAGTTAGTTACTATTGGCCCAACATATTAAAAGATTATTTTAAATGGATCAGAAAGTGTAAGAAGTGTTCTTTATTTTTTGGAAAATAACATTTAGCTTCATTTCCCTTATAACCTATTTCAGTGGATCAACCATTTATGTAGTGGGGTCTTGATTTTATTGGCATGATAAATCCACCTTCAGCACAAGGACACAAGTGGATTTTGATAGCTACAAATTAATTTACACGTTGGAATGAAGTAATAGATTTGAAAGAGGCTAATGAAAATTTGATACTATCCTTTTACAAAGGTATAGTTTACATATTTGGTGTTCCAACAACTATAATTTCAGATAATGCCTTAGCATTTCTTGATGAAAAGGTAACAGATTGGGATATTAAGAACATAATTTATTTAAGTACATCATCTAATTATTATCCACAACATAATGGTTTAGTTGAGAGTACTAATAAAAATCTTTTAAGGATCATCAGAAGAACACTCAAACATAACCAGAGAGACTAGCATTTAATGTTATATTCAACACTTTAAGATGATAGAGTGACTCCTAAAAGATTAGTTGGAAATTCATTGTACAAGCTTGTTTATGGAAGAGAGGCAAGAATATCTATCACAGTTGAATTTTCTACATTAGATTTTCTACACCAGATGGAACTACTTTAAAATGAATCATTGTAGGTTCGTTATGTAGAATTGATGGAATTACAAGAGCTGAGAGATCTAGCTCATCTTAACATGGAAAAGAATAAAAAACATATGAAGAAAACTTTTAATAAGAAGGATAAGTTCAGAATATTCAATGAAGGAGAAATTGTGTTTAAATGGAATGTTGATCATGAAAAGACAAGAAATCACACAAAGTTTGATACATTCTGGAGTGGTCCTTACATGATGTCATCTTGGAAAGAAGACAACACTTTTCAGCTTTCAAGGCTGAATGGAGATGAAATTCCCATTCATATGAATGGTATGTTTCTCAAATAATGTTATTGAAAATCCTACAGTGTTTTCTTAGAATAGGATTTTCCTTTCAATAACTGTAATTATGCACATTGCAATGTTCTTCAATTCAATAAGTACATTTGTGCACATGATCTAGTTTACCAAGTCCTTCCCAGTTTTAGTTCATTTTGGAAGGGTTGGACCTTCAATAAGGAATATTTTGATTGCATACTTTGGACTCCATGTGCAATGGACAAGAGCAAGGCATAAGTCTACAATCTAGAAGACAACTTTCCCCGCATGATCCCCATAAATGTTGATAATTTTTACACTTGTAGAAAAATGGGCAACTCGAAACTTCGTTATGATGGATGTCATTGATGAATTGAACCTCACTAAGGGGATTGTATTAAAATAGTTATCATATTCTAGTTGCTTTTAATTAATGATTACATTAAATCTGAAACTATGTGTGTTGTTCAAAACTATAACAAATCAAATAGTCTGCAATCTCATGTTTACCCTCAACAAAAGAACACAAAATCCCCGAAGGACAGATGTGTTATCTTGATGAAGATAGAAAATACATAATAGATGAAGTGTTAAGTATTCGAACAACAACCAAGGTTACAGATTGCAATAGTTAAAGTTCATTGTTAAAGTTATAGGTATTTTAAAGTTCTTTCCTTCATGATTAAATACATTCAATTATGTTATTGATTTGTTAATTCATTATATAGTCCATATATGAAGCTGAAATTCATAAGGAAATACACAACTAAGTTTTAGAATTCAATTTTTTATTCATAAGGAATTTAAAATGTTCCCACACAACCTATGGGATTTAACTCAAAAGTAAATTACAACTACTGAAGTAAGAGGTACATATGCATGAAAAATAAAGTAAAGGAGTATGAAATAACCCATCATTTCATTGGGTTTATTTTATTTCAGTTGATGCATTTACTGCCCCAGCTTAGCTCCATCTTCATCCTTTCTTTTTAGCAATGGAATTGTACCTAAAAACAAGAAAAGGAAATATTTTGAATGAGCTAAGGGTTGATCCATATTCCTTTTCTGCAAGTGGATCTCCTAACATCAAGAGGTATATGTTCCACAAAGATCAAAGGCATAACTAATAAAAGTAGTATTCTGTAGTAGCATGCATGACTCATTCACTCATAAAGAAGGAGAGATAAAAAATATGGAATAGAAGACAGGCTAAAATGACTAATGTTTTCTAGCTAGTTTATCTAAATGTGCAGGTACAAGTAAGAATAAATAAATGTTGCATTCTATAACTTGAATAAGAAAAGTACATTTGTTTCAGTTCAAACTAAAGGCTGAACTATTCAAAGATATCCTTGTACTAATCGATAAAAGAAATGCAATTTTAGTGCTGCAATTTCTAACAACTAGAATAAGAGAAATTACAGTTGAAACAGATTGGAAAAGGGAAAATGAGAAAATTTTGACAGGGCTTCACCATGTAAAATGGACATTTTACATCTTTTCTTCATTTTATTTCACAACTAATACATGATTGAAATCTATATATAAATCAAACAGTATACAGAAAGGAGAAAATACATTATATATTCAAAGCTATAGATTGATATAAATACAAGTTACTTTATGATAAAAACAATTTCAATTATAGTACAACTAATGATGCAACGGGTAATTCACAATTAAAAGATACAATATACAATGCAACCAGCGCAGTATACAGTTACAGATTCAACTTCAGAGTCAAAGACTACAAATGTAACTACAAGTTACAAAGGATCAATCCAAAAAGTGAACTAAAGAGAGAGCTATATAAGAGGTGCTAGATACCATATTTTAGAAAGGTACCAATATTCAATAAAAATAAATCCTTAGTTTCTCATTCCAGAGGTTATTAAAAGAATGAAGAGTTCCGTGCAAGCCATTTTTTGTTACAGATTTTATCAATAATCAAGCTAACTAATTCCAAAGAAAAAAATGTCTTTTAGAAAGCATGACAAATGAAACAGTTGATCAAGTACATTGAAATCAGGAAGGTTGTAGAATTTTCTGAAAGTACAAATCCTTCATAATATAAATGGGGTGACAATATTCATGTTTCATAACAAATCAAGTGAGAACCACCAATGACATGAATATGGAGAAAACAAAATACATATTATAGTTCAACTAATTGTATTTCAAAATGAAACAATTATCAATTTGAAATATTCATCAGACCATCCAAAGAAATACACACTACTTTAGGATAGAAGGATTGATCATGAAACCCACATAATCAGTCATCAATCAAGAAGAGTCCTCACTACACATTTTTCTTAGAAAACTACAGGTTACAAAAGTCCTTATGCATCAAAGGGTGGACAAGATGCAAGTTTCAGATCATCAAATCCTATGTTATTAATGCATCAAATTTTGAATACCAATATAGAAAGATCATCAGTCAAGCTTGCAAATGAAAATGTAAGATTATATGTTTCAAAGAATGCAAGTTTCAGAAGTATAGTTTTGAAAGAAGAAAGTAGATCATTGATTACAAACAAAGTACAAATTGTTTTCAATATTGTTTGAGTCCTAAACCTTACAAATCTCTATTATTGATAGATTATAGATGCATCTAGAAGAAAAGAAAATTTACTTCATAGATTTCAAAACAAGTGCAAGAAAGTGATACAAAATCCTAACTTGAGAAGTTTTCAAGAAATTTTGAGATTCACTTGTAAAGTAAAACAGAATTTCCTGAACTCGAAGTCCTTGTATTGTTCTTATAGGAATAGAAAATTTATTTTTTCCTTTCTCATCATAATTAAGGAATTGATTTGAAGCATGAAAGAATAAAAATAACAAAGGTAAGACAATTTCATCTCTAAATGGAAATAGAGATTGTGAGCCAAAATTATAACCATTTATTTTATAGGGAAGATTCACAATAGTAAGTAAAGGGAAAGCCACATCTTGTCCATAGGTGACCACGTAGATCACCATAAGTGCTTCAAAATAAAAATGGGGCTGGGTTTTCATGATGCAACATGGTATGATGTAAAATGGTGAAAATCAAAGGTCAGGTCCAGGTGTATATAGAAAAATGTGACTCTAGTGATTCCATAGGAATGAAAGCCTCAAATGGATCATTTTCAGAAGGAACTTGAGGGAGCTCAAAATGAGAAAAGTGAGTGACCAAAGATGAAATTAAGAGAGCTTGAGAACCCACCAAAATACCTGAGAAAAGTTGTAATGGAATGAGCTTCATGGGATCAAAATAGTAAACCCAAATATGTCTTTTGAGTAAAAAAATACAGATCAGAACTTTGAGCTCAGCAAAATGATGAGATACACAAGAAAAATACTACTGAAACATCAAAAACTTACCAGTTTTGCAAAGGATTTGAATTACTATTTACAAGAAAGACAATCAAACCTAGAATTGTGTAGCTTTTCCTCGATTGAGGTAGATAAAATTGAAAATAAAAATGAAATAGACAAGGCTGAATGCAAAATCTTAATGAGAACAAACCAAGTATAAATTATTTAGTATCGAGATGGTTTTTAGTCGTAAGATTTACAAAGAAGATTTAAATAAACACACATAATATCAAACAAGTAAGATATCTTAAAACCCTACAAAATGGTTCACAAATCACACTCAACAGTTTCAACACAAATATCAAATTGTTTTCAGAGCTGCAAGCCCTATAAAAATATATAAGCCAAGTTGTAAAGAATGAGTAAAAGTATGCACGATATAGATACATGTCGAAATAAGCTCATTTCAATATGGATGCCACCATAGAACATTGAGAAATAAATAATACACATGCAACTCATCTCAGGTATTACTGGAAGTATCATTGCATATAGAGGAAAACAATAAAAATCAAACATTACAGAGCTTGAACATCAAGAACTCACCATCTTCTTATTTAGGGAAATACAAATCTTCATAGAATGAAAAGATGCATGTGTGGTGTCTAATAATAGCAAGTTATCATGCTCAGAAAGATGAAGCATAGATCTTGAAAGAATTTCAATGGTGTCTGCTTCAGAATGATCATAGATAACTCTAACATAGACAATAGCCGAATACAAGCACATAACTCATAAGACTTATTTTTAGAGTTGTTTGTAAATAATCGAGCTCAAGAAAGAAAAATAATGGCTTCCTGGAACAATTTTGACAGGGCTTGGCCATTCAAAATGAGCAAATGACAATGACAAGTGATAAGCTCGATGAGCTTATAATTGACGTAACTTATCTGGAGTTATCATCAGTGGCCAAGATCAAATCAAGTAACATTCGACCATCCACACTATTAACTCCACACATCAAGATTGATGGTGGACATATGAATATACAGGATCAAACAATAATCATTCACTCATCAATCTTCATACAAACTTCAGGATTGAAATGCAAGTAAAACCTAACTCCAAAAAGGATACAAAGATCAACATCGAGAAATGATTAGGGTACGTAGATAAGCGGGCCAAATTGGCTTATCATTAAAACTTCCCAACTACTCGATCCAACTAGAGCTCAGAGATCACCGGGGAAGATCAAAGCATGGAGATTGAAAGGAATACATTCCAAAATTGTATCCGCGCTGTGGGTTGAAAAGTTAATTGCAGTTAAAGTCATTGATAAAAGGGGTGAGTCACCATGGGAAGGGGGAAATCCTTGTCACTTAAATTATAAATTCATTGACCTTTGTTAATGTCTTATAAATTATGCCAAAATAATCAAATACCACCAACAAATCACAATGCAATGATAATAAAAAAGGTGGCCAAAGAAACAATGCAATGATAGTAAAAATTGTGATAGAATATAATACGCAATGATATCCAAGAAGTGGCTGAGCGTAATATGACAATATTTTAAAAGAATACCCCATGTTTATTCTAAATCATGGTATTATGCCAAGTCAGTAAATAAGGAAGACAAGTTTTCACATCACAAGTGGTCCCCACAGTGGGAGATTTTAGAAGGTAAACAATAACATGGTGTGCACAAGTGCATTCTTCGTGTGACCACTAGAAGACAAACATGATGTCGAGATCAGAGTACAAGGAGCCTTTTTGAAAGGCCTATTACCTTATTTTCCACAAAATAAGAGTAGATATTATTGGACATGTGCTCACAGTGGTCCCCACAATGGCTGATATGGAATTGATCAACTATTTTTAAGTATAAGAGACAAGGAATTATTTTATAGGGAGATTATTTTTTGCATGTGTACCAAGGGGTAGTTAAAGTGCTATTTTTACAATTGCAATTGGATCAAGTTATATATTTCACATCAAGCACTAGAAGATAGACATTGCATGCATTGGAGAAGACTTTCACAACAATCAAGGTTTATTATTAGCCAATTATTTACCCAACATTATTAAAAATAGAACAATCAACTGCAGTTTAACTGAGTTGTATTTTATAAACAAGGCTATTAATCCCTCATTGTATTAGCATGATTATCTGTATTCCTTTATTTATTTAGAATAAAGGATAAAAATAGGATGCATGGTCAAATATAAGTTTTTGTCTATTTTTAGGAAGGGTGGGATGCATAATTTTTCGATATATTGTGTGCATTAGCAAAGCACAAAGGAGGACTTTTGGACATATGAGTGCTGAAGTAGATTTTGCAAGTTTTTCCCTTTGAATGAGAATTATTTTTCCTTTCCAATAGTTTGTAGTCTTTTGTATGTCTTATTAATCATTTTGAGTGTCAAATTCTCTTATTAATCATCCTACCCTATTGTCAATTTAATACTTTTTGCATGATATTAGCATGTATGTGTATCTTAATAGTATTGTTGTGAATTTTCCCTCAATACATCAAGTGTTTTCCTTAATATTCTACTAGAAACTATTGTTTTTTACATCTAGAATGCATTCTCAGATATTTGTGCATGTACTCAGTCAAAACTCTCAACAATTTTGGTGTATCACCCCAGTTTTCAATTCATTTATCGACATTTTTTACCTTCAAACCCTGTAAAATTAGTTTATGATACATCAAAAAGGAACTGGCCTTGATATCAGAGACTCACCTCAAAATACGTATACCCATAGACCTGAGGTGTTTCCATTGTTTCTACAAAAGATAAAGATCCATAGTAAGCTTAGAACAACTACAATCATCTCTCTATAGGGTGCACTTTCAAGAGATAACAACGATGATGAGGTAGCTCCATGAAGGATGCCAATTCATAATCCCTCCATTCCAACACATAAATCAAACACCATGCCCAAGATAATTAATGAGCATGTAAGACTTCTAACAAGCCCACATGACAGTCAAACTTGCACACCAAGTCTACCAAGGACAAATTAATTGTGGTAAGTAGGAAGTGAAATTATTTTCACTCTTTTACACTCCAAAATGCATAAATAAGTCTAAAATTAACTCCTTGTATAATAGGTATGGTTTTTGTGTGAATTTAAGAGGCATGGGACAATGCTATCTTGTCCCAGAAGCCTCGAAAAAGGCCTCCCAAGTCAAAATCCGAATTTTAAAGTTAGGGAAGAGTACATAACACAAAAACCAACACAAATCTAACCTACATCCACAAGATATCAAGGACCATCTACCCTCATAACTATCCAATTGTCACATCCATATTTTATTTTTAAAAATTAAGTTGGATTAGCTATTAAGACACATTAATAATTACTAATAAAGTGACTACAATTTCCAATAATTAAAACCATAACACAAAATATTAAAAGAATAGAACATTACCCCCATGGCCACAAATGTGAGGTCACCCCCCACAGGAAACCTCCTAACTAGGCATGTAAAAAAACACCAAAACATTACACGAGTTGCCAATGTGATATGTTGCCAATACGCCACATTCCTTCGTCGTTGGTCTCCTATCCCCGTAGTCTATTGTGCTATAATTTCCTGTAAAATCAAACAATACCTTTTTGGCCTCGTAGCCACATTAATGAAATCGAGATAATAAAACACATACATATGTGCATAACAATGCACATCATCAAAAATCAAAATTAAACCAACGTTAGAGTCAAGTACTTCACCAATTGTTCAAATTTATTACATTTGTATTCTACTAATCCTTCAATTTGTACTAAGATCATAACATAAAAAATCATCTAGAAATATCCATAAATGAATTCAAATGTGTCAATACAATAGTAGCACTTAGAACATCAATACTGATATGTAAATCAAGTATATAAAATCCATTGCATAAGTCACCTCATGTCAAGAGTCTAACACCTCCATACTATCTATCAAGTAGGTTAGTCTAGTCATATACCGTAATGTTAATAAAAGTCCATGCTAGAACAATACAGTCAATAAAAATAAGAACACAAAAATAATCATGATGTCACATGCATCTTATAAGTAAACTAACTAGAATATAGTAACTAGGTTCAAGATTATAAGCAATTCGAAATAGAAAACATATTTCAATTAGTGATGAATAGGAGTTGACATTACATCCCCCTACCCTTATATTTTACTTCCTCCTAGAAGTCATGGAAAAGAGGTAGCCAAAAAATGTATATGAATAGAAATCACACCCTCTATGGTATTTCTGTAATTTGAAAAAAGTGGGTCCTTTGAACTTGAGTTTGGTCCAATGCTATTTAATAAGGAGAAGGGAGATTGTTAAGAACAAATGCTAAAATTTCTTGAAGCAAGGTTGCAAGAATTTAATTATACAAAGTAACTCTACCTGATCAACCAAACTAAAAGATAGAGCATATAAAAAGGGAATTGCCAATGGAATCCCAAGAAATACCACCAAAGTACAAGAATAATAGGGAGAAGTTCATGAACTCGGGATGAACACATAGCCCCACAAGTATGCAACACACTGCAATAAGAAAATTTAAGGTTCCCACTTAGGTTGGGTTACACCTGATTGTTCGTTACTTTAGATAAGGATAAAAACTACCAATAATGATCATAAATTTTGCAGGAGGAGACATATCTAATCAAAGCTATCACAAATTTAAGATCGCACAAGATGAGCTTCAAAAAGGAAAAACACCTAAATTAGCAAAACTATTTATAATCTTGCAAACTATTTATTGAAAGCACTTTTATAACTCGAAAGGGTTCACTTAAATTCTCATGGTAATACTAAGCAAAATTCATGACCAAAAGGTTTTATATAATTTGTATTTGCACTCAAAATCAAACACACAACACTAACCTGATTTAGAACATTCAAACACATATATAATATTTCAACTTTGAAAGATAAGCAATCCTTTCCCAAAATAGAATATCAATACAAGACACGCCAATCACTCTATATAAAACAAAAAAAATTATTTATCTGAAATCATTCCCAAACTCAAAATAATCATACATAGAGAAACTTATTAATTTTTAACACAAAAGAGCACTCAAAGGAGCTAGGAGAGAAGAATAGGAAACAAGATGGGGTCTAACTACCCACAAATGCATCGCACCAACACTCAAGTGACAAATTTTGAAAATAACATGCACTTTCCTTTCTTGAGGATGAAAGAGGGACAAACAACATCAGAGTTTCCCAAGAAAATAAAAAGAGATCTTTGCAAAATTCTTTCATATCCTAAACAGATGTTGCCTAGATTTATCAATAATATTATGTCACCAAATAATTAATCAACACACAAGGAGGGTGTCTTTCTTTAAGAAAGATATAAATACCCACTCGTAAGAGGATAAAAGGAACACTCGTCAAGCTACGAGGAAAAAAGGTATGACGACCCAAAAAATCTCCTACAAGGGAAAAAACACACATGCCTATGACAAAAGGATTCCAACACAACTAGAACACATCACCATAATCAAATTGTTTCATTAATCTGGGTGCCCAGACATACTTAAAGGTTCAATTATTTGACACCCTTGGCATGGTATTATGTAGGGTGAAATAACACAATAAATCAATTAATTCACACCAACTGAGGGATAATTTTTTTTTTATGTATTTTCAAAACTTTCCCTACACAAAAAGAGGTCCAAAATTTCTTGTCATATACTTGTGTCATAATCATTTTACATACGTTTATTATTTTCTATAACAAGGGGTATGTGAAATACTTAAACAATCCCCAAAACCTTAGGCCACAAAAGGGTTTAGATGAACCTATAGTAGTTCAAGGAAACCTTTCGATTAGTTTGAACTTTTCAAATTATGTATTTTATAAATTTAGGGCATGCATTAGCTATTTATACAAATAAGGTTGTTTAATTATACATTTGCACTCAATCTCAACAACTTAATCATTCCATAATCCAAACGATAAGTCACAAGTTATGGTTACACTCACTAAGCACATTTCTTAATTAATGCATTCCTTTCTATTATGATATCACATATTCCGCATCATTAAGGAACACCACCAATGTTGGCATGGTATCTAACCATTTTATATAGGTGGTGTTGGTGGTCAATTTGATCTCTCCACCTTTTTCCTTGAAATTATTCAATTTGTGGGCTCTGTCATCTTTTTTATCTCCCCATATTGATGCATGAAAAATATGTCCTCCATTTGGTTGCCATGATTAGTCCCTTCCTTTGGTCGAGGATCAATTTAAATCCAGAATTTGTTTCCCATTCCTCTTTCCATGTGAAATAATTTGTAACTTGGGTGAAAAATCAGGTTTTTTCCCTTCCTTTCATTTTCCACAGTCACATTTTGTTTTCCCTGTCAATTTTTATCCCAAATATCTATGGAAATATGGTCTTCTCTGATTGGATGCGGCTCGTTGGATAACATTTGGGCATTATATCATTTCCAAAATATCATTCATTAAAGAAAGATTCATTTATGGGTGAAAATGGTGAGTTTATTGCATTTTACGGTTTGACGGGTGTGTTTTTCCCTTTCAAATTTACATCTTAGAATCTGTGGAAACATGGAACTTTCTTGTTAGATAAATCTCGGTGGGGGACTTTGAAAACTCTAAGGCCCGCTTCAACTCAAAACTTTCCAATGTGGAGGGTCAATGCTCATCTAAAAATTCACCTTTTGGTTTGACCTTGGAGTTGCACCGGAGAGCCACGTGGAGGTTTCCACTACCATTTTCTATACTTAGACATGTTTTTCATGCATCTCGTGTAGCTTTGGTTGACCATGGAAACGTGGAGGGTCGGTGCTCATTTGAGGATCCACCACAGGTTTCCACCTTAACACTTACGCTAGGGAGACACGTGGAGGCTTTTGTCGGCTCTGCTCTATACTTAAACTTTTCAAAGAAATTGTATAAGGTCTAGGACATGTGGAGGGACTGCACCTATTTGGAGACTGACCCCTAAATTTTATTTTGAAGAAGCTCTAGGAGGACACTTGGAGGCTTCCACTCACTCTTCCCTTATTTCGACTTTTCAACAGCGAAGCAAAATTGTCTCGGACCCTAGACACATGGTGCCTTCCGCTGGTCCTTAAAATTTTTAAGAAATCTTTGCCACACTGAAACACATGGTGAGCCCACACTTGTTTTGGGTCTCCACTTTTGAGGACCATCTCAAAGTGCACCATTGAGACATGTGGAGGCTTGTGCTAGCTCCTTTTTATATTGAGACTTTTCAAAGGTCACAAGAATATTTTCTTGGGCCCAAGGCACTCTGAAGGCCCGCGCTTGTTTAGAAGCTTGCCTCTATACCTCACCTTTGCTGTTATGCCAAGGAAACACATGGACGGCTCTAATCTAAAGTTGAGAAGAGGAAAAATCAATGGTTGCTATGCATTTCACCTGATTTTCCGCCATTTTTCTCTAAGACTCCTAGATATGTGAATACACATTGTTTTTCATCATTTTTGATGAAATTCCTTTTCATTTTTGTCTGCAAAGTGACATTTAATGGATTTATAACTTAATTTGTGATTCCAAGAATTATTAAGGTTGATATTTTGAAATTACAATTTCTTGGGCATTTGCAAAAATGTGAATTATCAGAGAATATGGATGCGAGGTGGAGTTGTGGAGGAAAGAGAGGGAAAAGGATGAAAGGATGGAGGCTGCAGGCATAAAGGATGAAAAAGGTGTTGCCTCGAGAGTGAAAATGATTACCTGTCAGATCCAACTGTATAAAGCCTCCGAAAAATGATTAAAACAAAGATTTCTCACATGATAGAATCAGAATGATTAGAAGGACTACGCAAACATTATGGCATGGCATCCTAGTCATTAGTCGAGGTTCTGAGAAACATTATTAGTTCATAATTGGTCCACCTGGAAGCTTTCAGATGTGAATTTGTTAAACATCACTTTCTGAGGAAAATTAGTAACAAGAAAATATCCCTTGAATATTATTCTTTTTGGGTGGCAAATCATGGATGACTAAGCTAGTGAAATGTATAAATGTAATGAGAATACTCTTGTAAAGGGTTAGGGGTTGAATTCTTAAGAGAAAATTTTAGAGAGGCCCTCTTCTTGAGAGACCAATCCGAGAAACCTATTAATTTCCTGTGTTTTAGATTTCAAATATGTTATGTTGGTTGCGAGTGTACAAACATTGACAAGCTATGAGAAAATTTAATGAAACTTTCCTCTGCTAATGAATCTAATCAATTTCAAGTTAATTTGTGTCAATCTTAGAGAAATTTGTGTCTGCTTTGTTTTAGAATGTCTGCAAGTAGTTTTTTTTATTCCTATTGCAATATTGTGTTAAAGTCCATCCGAATCACATAGAATCTTCTCCCTGTGACAGTTTAGTTTCAAGAAGATCTTGCATCCTGTGATGAGATAAAAAAATTTAAATCACTTCATTGTCATTTGTTGTTAAAGATTGTCTATAATCCTTTGAGTGTCTCTTAGGCATGAGGAACCAGGGGTCTTTGATGTTTTATTGAATCTTTAGCTCGATATTTCATGTTAAATTCTTGGAGATTGTGTGAAACTGTGCAAATATGGGCCTCCATTGATGCATACCTTCTAGTTAAAGGATTATCTTAGCTATTCCGAAGCTTTCTATCATTTAGCTTTCCAATTATTGTGAAGTCTCTCAAAGATCTAGTATAATCAATTTTATCCTTCTTAATCTCCTACCAAATATGTTCAAAAATAATGAATCCATCTTGAACTACCCCTACTTTCCCTGTGTGTCCATAAACGTATAAATTCTACTACCAAAATATGCAGAAGCAATCAGGATTCCATAATGTCTTTAGTAACCTTAACCCTGTCTAGGAAATATCACCATTCTTTAGAGGTGACAACTCGTGAGAGTTAAATTGTGGTGCATTGATCATATTTTCTCAGGGTCCCCTTCTAAATTTTTCTAAAGAAGGATATCTTCATTCTGCTTCACTAACAAAGGTTAGACAATGGGTCCTCTCACCATGGTCAAAGGGCATGGCCTAAAGTAGTGAGGATAAATCAAATCCTCGATAAAGGTGTTATCCAATTCTCTGATGCCCGAGTGAAAAAGAGTTAGACTAATCCCATCCCCAACTACAAAATGAATCATAATAAGATCTGTTTGTCTCTCAGTGTCCTGTTAATTCTTTGATGTTACTTACTTTCCAAGGGAGAATCAATTTGGATACCAACACCAGAATGACATTGTTTTTGGGGATGATTTTTTTATTTGTTTCTAGTTCATACCCATTTTTTTCGTCAATGACATAGAATGGCATCATTTTCGGGGATGATTTTTTTATTTTTTGCCAGTTCATATCCCTTTGGCCCGTCAACAACACAAGAATGGCGTTGTTTCCAGTGACTATTTGAACAAAGGTGTACACATACCAACCCTGGAAATGTTTCTTACATGATTAAAGTGTAAATACATTGTTGAAACATCATTATCTGTTTAGATCTGTAATAATTGTTCAAATAAGTTCTGAGTGCAATATTTCTAGCTTATATAGTGATTGCACTAAATTTTGTATCATCATTGACAAATACCTTTACCCTACATTATTTTAGCAACACAAATATCGAATCTTACTCCATAACCTTGGTAATCCAGCCAGTGCTTTTCTCATCTAGTTCTTTGTTCAACATGAATGCATTAACATTTGGATGAGAAACTAAAAAATGAATCTTATTATTTGAAAGCATGTACTCGAGGTTCTTCAAACCTCTAACTACTGCAAGTACTTATTTTTGATGAAAAGTGTACCTTTTTTCATTGTCATGAAGGCTCTTTCCAAAGAAAGTAATGGGTCATTTCATGTTCTTATAACTGACCCGAGTTATAATGGATGAAATGGTTTCAACTCCAATAAGTGCATATATTATTAAATCCTTATAAAAATTGGGTTTCGTTAAACTAGGATCTTGTGAAATAGCCAAATTAATGGCTTCAAATGATTTTTTTCCTTCACCGGTCTAAGGTAATGTTTTTCCGTTCTTGATCTTGGAAGTCAATGGTTTAACTAAGGCTAAAAAATCTAGTACAAATCAACACACAAAGTTGATTTTTGCTAAAAAAACTCTTTAGTGCCTTTTTATGGTGTGGTAAAGACATATGCATAATAGAATTAACTCTTATAGGATCAGTAGCTAAACCTTTCTTAGAAATAATGTGACAAAGTAACTTGCCTTCATGCACAGAAAAAATAGAATTTTTTGGATTCAAAGAGATTCTAAACTATCTGCAAATCTTGAAGTTCTTCCCTAAATACACATGATGATCGTGACATCAGCCAAATAAACAAGTATGAATTTATTAAAATAATTATCAAAATCCATATCCATTACATGTTCAAATGTTGTAGTAGCATTTAAAAGACCAAAAGGCATTGTCTTTTATGTGTAAGTGCCCCACTTTGTGGTGAAGGTTGTTTTGGTGCTCAAATTAATCTTGCCCCATTTTCCACTAAAATCCCTCAGTTTGCAGCCTCTGTCAAATTTTTTATCTGCCCATGTTAGTGCTTGAAGACTTGGTTCTCCATTTGGTCACCATGATTAGTCCCTTCCTTGGTTGAAGACCACTTAAAAAAGAAGATTTTTTTTTTCGTTTTTCTATCCATTTGAAGGTGTATGTAAATTGGGGTTAAAACTCGGGCTATTCCTTTCCTTCCATTTTCCATAGTCGTGTTTTGTTTTCCCTACCATTTTTTGTCCCAAATACCTGAGGAAACAAGATTGAATGTAGCTCAGAGGATCATTTGTGAACCTTACAACATTTCCAAATTCTATGTCCTTGAAGAAAATTTCATCCCTGGGCTCAAATGGTGGTTCCCCTGCATTTTTACAGTTTGACGGGTGTGTTTTTCCCCTCAAAATTAAATCTCTGCATCAGTGGAAATGTGGCTCTTTTTGGTAGGATGTGGCTTGACAAGACACTCTAAAACTTTCTAGATCATTTCAACCCAAAACTTGTCCACGTGGAGGAACAATGCTCATTTGAAGACCCACCTTTTGGTTTGGCCTTGGAGTTGCACCGGGGTGACACATGGAGGATTCTGCTACTTTTCCCAGACTTAGACAAATTTTTCATGTAGCTGGTACAGTTTTGGTGGGTCATGGACACATGGTGGGCTGGTGCTCATTTGAAGATCTGCCTCAGGGTCCCACCTTAAAAAATGTTACAGAGGTATAGGTGGAGGCTTCTGCCAACTCCCCTCTATACTTAAAATTTTTGAAGAAAATTTCTAAGGCCTGGGATACGTCATCATCCCATGCTCATTCAGATTCTTCACTCTTGGGGACCATCTTGAAGTTGTGCCATAAAGGCACGTGGAGGTTTCCACTGGGCCTTCCTTTACTTAGACTTTTCAAGCAACTTCCTAAAATTATTAAGAGATGTGGAAGGACCACGCATGTTTGCGGACTGGCCCCTGAGTATTATTTTGAAGAAGTGCTAGGAGGACACTTGGAGGCTTCCACTCACTTTGTCTTTTTACTTCGACTTTTCAACGGCTGAGGAATACTGTCTCGGACCTTAGACACATGGCACCCTCTACTGAACTTTCAAAAAATTTAACAGACTCTGCTAGACTGAGACACGTGTTGAACCCGCGCTTGTTTGGGGTCTCTAATTTTTGGGACCATCTCAAAATGTGCCATTGACATGCATGGCAGTTTGAAAATTCAAAAGGCAAGGAGGTGGGCCATCGGAGGAAACTTGGATTTTTTTTCACTTATTGTTTAAAAGATTAAAGTCATCAAAATGACCCACAAGCACGATAGAGAATAGTAAATTTTTTCTTTAATCAAGAATAGAGGAGCGGACTTTCAGGGGAAATTTGGAAAATTTTCCTTTTGTGAATAAGGGGTTCAACTGTAAAAAGGAAGCGCGGTTCTACTGGGACCCACATCAAAAACTAAAGGCAGAAGGGTGGAGCAGAAGGAAAAATTTGGAAAAATTTCCTTTTGCCAAAAAAGAGGTAAAATAATAGAATTTAGCTGTGGCATCTTTGGGACCCACATAGGGACATGTGTCAAGCCCATTTTCCAATAGAGGAGGGCCAGAGAAAAATGAGAAATTTTGCATTTCTTCCCAAAAGTTGTAAAAGGTAAAAAGGAACCCCCAGGCTACTTTTAACTTGGATCTCCCACATGGACGATCCAAATTCAAAATGGAAATCAACGGAATCTATGTGTCTGTACCTTATTTTCCGCCATCACTACTCCAAAGCTCTAGGGGATGTGAACTTTTATGGTTTTTTATCATTTCTTGGTGTCTCCTACACATCAAATAAAGAGGAAAATTAATTTGATATCCTAATTTGGTGGAAAGGATTTGAAAACATCTTTCACCATTGAGATGTAATCTGACTGTCTGATTCGATACGATTTTTTAATGGTTCTTTCCTTGGCACACAAGAAACCAGTTGATGTCTTGATTTGGTGTGGAAGATCTGAAAACTCTTTTACTATTAAGATGTGATCTGACTATCAGATTCGATCTGATTTACCAGTCTTTCCTTAGCATGTAAGAAACAAAATTCAACAGATTAGAGGAGGAAGTAGTTGGCACGTGAAGTGATGAGTGACTTACTAGGTGAAGAATTGAATGCTGGAAATATTTGAAGAGTTTTTCCCTCTAAGAACCTAAAATATTTTTGCAAATCTGATTCTAGGAATCATGATAAGGATCCTAACAAGAAATGGTGCTCTGAATGTTTTTTTTTTAGGGGGAAAACTCTATCATAGATTAAATGTTATAAATTGCATTAATTTGACATGCAAATGGCTGGAGTGTTAGAGGTCGGGAACTAATTCCTAACAGAAAATTTTGACATAACCCATTTTTCTAAGAAATCATTTGAGGAACATGTTTATTTCTTGTGTTAAATTTGATCATGTCAAGGTGGTTGCAAGTATACAGTCATTGACAAGCTCTGATATTGTTCTAGAAACTTTCCCCCGCTGATGCATTTAATCAAATTTGAGTAAATTTGTGTTTGATTTTGAGAAAAATTGTGTTTGTTTCATTTTTGAATGTCTAGAAATAATTTTTCTTGTTCCCATTGCATTCTCACATTGAAATATTTGTGAATCACACAAGATCTTATCCTTGTGATAGTTTGGTGGTGTTTGCAATTTTATTTATCAGAAGAGCTTTCATTTGATAGTGAAATAAACAAATTTAAAATCTCTTTACTCCTAGCATGATGATAAAAAAAAAATTTAGCCTTTGAGGGTGTCTTAATCGTGATAAAACAAAGTTTGAAAATGTTCAATTATGTTTTTCAATTTGAGCCTTCATTTTGGATTCTTAAAGTTTGTGTTAAAACGTGTTGATTTGGGCCTCCACTAAAGCACACTTTCTGGTTAAAGTAACATTTTATTTGTTCTAAAGAATTCCATTGATCAAACCTTCCATTTTTAAAAAAATATCTCAAAGATATGGTGAATCAAAGTCCACTCTGCCTCATCTCCCACCAAATTAATTTAAAAAAAACAAATTCTACCCATACTACCCCTGTTTGTCCTGTGTGTGTACAAAATGCATAATTTTTATTATTAAAACATGCAGAAGCAATATTGTTTTCATTTTATTTAGTATCCTAAACCTTGATTAGAAAATACCTCCATTGTCTAGGGTGAAAACTCATGAGAGTTATATTTTTGTTGTATTGATCATATTTTCTTCAAGGTCTTCTTAGTAACTTTGCAAAGAAGGACATCTCCATATCATCCACAAATAGCAGGCAATAAAGGGGTCCTCTCACCCTTGTTGACAGGCACAACCATAAAGTAGTGAGGATAGATTAAATCCTCTTAAGGGCGCTACCCATTTCTCCACATTTGAGTTACAGAGAGAAAGCTAGATTTTTCCCTAGCTACAAAATGACACAGAACATGATCTGCTTGTCTCTAATCTTCCTATAAAATTTGTGATGCTTCTCAGCTTCTGAAGGAGAATCAATTTGGGTACCAACACCATTCTGGCACCGTTTCTGGGGATATTGTGATTGCAGTTTATATTTAGACCCTAGTAAACATTTCTTATATGCTCTAAGTGCTAGTACATTGTTTCAACATATTCATGTGTTCAGGCCTGTGAGAAGTGTTTAAAGCTACAAGTGTTGTGTCTAATATTCCAAGTTTATATATTTATTTCACTAAGTTTCATTGATAAATATGGGTAAACGAAGGTCAAATCTTTCCATTTCGAGTTTCTAGTGTTAACAGACATCTGACAGATCATATTTTTTTAGTGCATTTTCACAACTAAGGTGGAAATCCTTAGTGGAGACTCTATTTTTATCTGATTTTTTTATAAATACAAAATTATTAGCCTCTGTCAAGTGATATTTGTTACTAATCTTTGCAAAGCCAGAAGGAAGAAGATATTTCTTCGCTAGGGATCCTACCAGGAAATTATTTCTAGAGATAGGAAAAACAAAGTCAGAAGGAAGAAGATCCTGGAGATTTTTTGGAGATTAGTAGTCAAGAAAAGAGATCTCCATTGAAGAAAGTGATCAGCCTCTTATTGAAAATTTCCATTCATGTGCTTATGAATCAGGTAGTCTTTTTGTGGAATTGATTTCTACATCTAGAGAGGGGCCTTCATTTGAATTTAAAAACTTTACTTCTCATTCTACCCCTGTGTTTTTCAAATTTTATAGGGTTTTCCAAGAAACAAGGCCTTCAGGGGATATCCATTTTGAAAGTTATACTCTTGTGTTTCAAAGACCTCATGTCCTGATCAGGGGATCATTTTTGAAATTTCCCTAAACATCCCTAAATGGTATTAGTGCAGAAGATCATCTCGAGAGATTTCCAATGACTATGAGAACATGGCAAATGGACGTTAGGAGCTCTAGGTATGTCCGGTCAAAGTTTGGTCAAAGGGAAAGTCAACTCTAGTCAACTTGTCAATATTGGACCAATCGCACTACGACACGTGGCAAAAGGCTTTGGAAAAAATTGAAGGGGTTTTATCCACTGGTCTTTGACAATCATGAAATGGTTGGTTTGATTTTCCAATCGTGGGTCGACATGTGGTCTTATTCATCATATATCATGTGGGTCAAATTTCATATTACTTTGTAAATTTTTTTTGCCATACATTATTTCCATATGCCACGCATATATATATTATATTAATGTTCAAACATTAGTATTAAAACTCCAGATAAAATCCCAAATTCTATGCTTCCACATGGAGGAGAGAAGGTGGTGAAGTGGTTGTTAGGGGGTTTAAAGCCATGCGTGGAAATCCACGTGGTGATCAAGGTGGGGGCGGTTATGCTCACGTGGTATTTTGACCACTTCACATGCATGGAAAAGGCTTTATAAAGCCTTAAAAAATATCAACACACAAAATTTGGGATTCACCCACTTACCTAATCTGCCACTTTGGGATATAATCCCATTAAAAATGCAAAATGGCTCAAAAAACAATAAAACTCCAACCACCTCCACTGCTTTAACATTAGAATATGAAATTAAAGAAAAATCTACGGAAAAATGATAGGAGGCGGGATTTGATCCCCCAACCTCATAGGTCTAAATCCAATCCGCTAACCAACTCACCAAAGAAGCTCGCTTGGTTATAAAATGGGTCGTTTGAACTTATACATTGGGTGGCCATGTCTGTGCAAAGGATGATAGAGACCAGATCTCATAAAGTGCCATTTTTGAAGGCCTTGCACTCATAATGGGAACTCGGAGTAAAAATATGAAATAAATTAAATTCTGATTCAATTCCAACAATGTAAGATTTGATATTTTTTATTGAGTTTTAACCTGTTTTTGGAAGCTTTGAATGCATATTTTAAGAGGAATCTACAAGACAGCTAGTTGGAAAACATGAATTTCAATGCACTTCTGGTCCAAAATGTGACTTGGTGTAAAAATGAAAAGTGTTCAGAATTCAGAGATGATCTCAGATATATACTTTTTTTCATATAATTTTTTTAATTCTCCACTTGTAGGTGTTTTTCTAACATAGTTGTAGGGAGATCACATTGTGAAAACACTGTAGGAGCCACAGATCGTTCTTGGGACAGTTTCTGCTATTTTTCAGAGTTCTTGGGACATTTTTCAGCTAATTTATTCATTACTTTATTTTCAATATTATTAATGGATCGGTTCAATCTGAACCCAGGGACGTAGGAATTTCCGAACCCCGTAAACAATCTTGTTTGTTATCTGAGTGTTTTTCATTTTTGTAATTATTTATTTGTTATCCAAGTTTTACACACTTCTATGGATGCATAATAATCAGAATTTAATCAATTTTTTGAGCTTAGAATACTTAAAATTGTTTAAGAAAATCACGATCTTTGGAAACTTTTAAAAGTGAAAAAAAAATACAACACACGTTTTCAAATCAAGTTTGGTATCAGAGCAATTAGATTGCCGGATTAGCTTCTAATTGTGTTTGGAAATTTGGCTTCACTTTCACTATTGATTTTAGTATTCAGTGTGTAGACATTTTTGCGCTTGTTAATATTCTTTTGCAGTGTGCAGTTTTAGAAGTACAGGTTGTGTTTGCAGGAACCGGGAATCATGGGCAAGTCATCCAAACAGGAGCAATTGGATGAGCTTGAATCCATAAACCACCAACTCCAAGAAGAAAACTCTTTCTTGAGAGATAATTTTTATTCCTTAGAAGATGAAATAGTGTGGTTAAAATTTGAGCCACAATCCTCTATAAACAAGAAAGAGGAGTATGTCAACAAGATGATTGAAGAGAGCAAGAAGTTGATGGGATTTGTTAAAGAGTTGCAGGAAGAAGTACGGACCAAGGATGCCCTCTTGGAAAAGCTGCAACAAGGTGAACACAAGAAGGAAATTCCTTCCAAAGCAGATGCAGATACTATGACAAAAGATTACATTGTAAGTTGTTCACATTTTAATTCTTCCTCTCATTCAGTTTAAGATATTCCTTTGGGTCAGTTTGAAAAACACACTAAGGGAATAGGTCTAAGTTAATGGTTAAGATGGGATTTAACAGAAAGGGCCTTGGTAAAAATGGACAAGGTGATGCTAACCCAATACAGGTAGAGGATCAACCTCGGTTTGCAGGTTTTGGTTACTCTAGTGGGAAAATGGAAATTGGAGAAAGTTCCAAAGCAGCTGAAGGAAGACAAGCTTCCAACAGCCAAGGATCTATGCCATTAGAATTACAGGATTCCACCATCAGGAGGAACAATGAAAGGTGTAAGAAAATAGGTAAAAGGGGTAATCAGATTCCAACTCCTTCCACTTACACTAAAAATAGCACTAAGGTAAAATCAAAGCCTAAAAATTCTAATACATTCTTTCAGTTGGAACAATATAGCTTTGGTAGGTAGAAGTATGCTTTCCCTTGCACATTTTGTGAAGGTACTAATAATTCTATTGCATATTGTTAGAAGAGGAAAAATTTGATTAAGAAGTTAATTCCTTTTGTGAATGATAAGGAAGGTGCTAAAGATCAATATCACCAAGGAAAGGTGAGAAATGGAAAGAATGTTACCTCTCCTACATAGGGGAATCATTCTTGTAGATAGAGTTCTGAGAATGGTAAAATGGATAAGACTCCTAAAAATAGGGAAGTTAAATTTTTTTCCCATTATAATAGGAATGGTCATGATGTTAAGGATTGTTGGTTTGTTCCTAAACAACAAAATTGGAAAGTTGTTAAAAAGAACAGTATTGTAAAACCAACCGTGCTAAACCTAACTAAAACTCATTGTGGTACTAAGAAGGTAAAACAACCAAAATGGAATAAACCAAGTGATTGGTTTGGAAAAACACTCATCAACTTTATATTTGCACTATAGTAAATATTTGATAGTAGGCAAGCAAAAAAAAAATTCAGAGCTATATTTTAGGGATTCCTGTTGATTGATAAGGATTTGTTCCTAAGTTGATATTTAAGCTTTGAAAATGAATGGAAACAACTGAAGAGAAGATTTGAGTGATAGGTTCATCATACTCATGTTTTGTTTTCTCATATTGGTTGGTAGTTCCATTGTTGAAAACACTATGCAGGGATAGGCATCAGTAACATGTCTAAATTTGAGACTTGCAGTTGTAATCAACATAATCACAAAGTGTCAGTTGAAGACTAGCTTCTGTTATAGATGGGTGTTATTATCTAACTTATTATTTGTGATGGCGATACAATGTTTTGGCATATTCATGTTGATTCAGTTGTTGACTATAGCTATTTTTGGGCGTTGATAGTCTATTATATTCTGATAGTGAATACTTGCAGTTGTTACAGTTTCAGGTGGGCAGTGGGCACTAGCCTAATTGTGGGTAGTTTAGATTTCTTGTATACTGATATGTGTTATGGAATTGTAATTTTTGGTAATCGGCCATATCACAAAGTGACAGTTGAACACTAGCTTTCCATAATAGAATTGGTTTTATTTATCTGGTTAGTTAATTATGATGGCATTACAGTGGGGTATGACAGATCACAATTATGTGCAGAGTTGACAGGGTTACAACGTTTCAGTTGAACACTAGCTTGATTAGGTGTTATTATCTGATCAGTTATGTAATTAGCTAATCAAATATTTGCATTTTTATTAACCTATAATGTTATTTCAAGTTCTTGTATGTGTTTGTGCAATGAAGGAAGAGATAGCATTATTTTTGGGTTGATAAACAACTTTTTGGGACAAAAAGCCTTTCTTAGTGGGGAGGTGTGATCAGGGGATCATTTTTGAAAGTTCCCTAAACATCCCTAAATGGTATTAGTGTAGAATATCATCTTGAGATATTTCCAATGACTATGAGAACGTGGCAAATGGACATCAGGAGCTCTAGGTATGTCCGGTCAAAGTTTGGTCAAAGGGAAAGTCAACTCTAGTCAAGTTTTTAATATTGGACCAATCGCACTGCGACACGTGGCAAAAGGCTTTGGAAAAAATTGAAGGGGTTTTATCCACTGGTATTTGACAATCATGAAATGGTTGGTTCTATTTTCCAATCGCGGGTCGACATGTGGTCTTATTCATCATATATCATGTGGGTCAAATTTCATATTACTTTGTAATTTTTTTTTGCCATACATTATTTCCATATGCCACGCATATATATATTATATTAATGTTAAAACATTAGTATTAAAACTCCATATAAACTACCAAATTCTATGCTTCCATGTGGAGGAGAGAAGGTGGTGAAGTGGTTGTTAGGGGGTTTAAAGCCATGCGTGAAAATCCACGTGGTGATCAAGGTGGGGGCAGTTATGCTCACGTGGTATTTTGACCACTTCACATGCATGGAAAAGGCTTTATAAAGCCTTAAAAAATATCAACACACAAAATGTGGGATTCACCCAGTTACCTAATCTGCCACTTTGGGATATAATCCCATTAAAAATGCAAAATGGCTCAAAAAACAATAAAACTCCAACCACCTCCACTATTTTAACATTAGAATATGGAATTAAAGAAAAATCCACGGCAAAATGATAGGAGGCGGGATTTGATCCCCCGACCTCATAGGTCTAAAGCCAATCCACTAACCAACTCACCAAAGAATATCGCTTGGTTATAAAATGGGTCGTTTCAACTTATACAGTGGGTGGCCATGTCTGTGCAAAGGAGGATAGAGACCAAATCTTAGAAAACGCCATTTTTGAAGGCCTTTCTCTCAAAATGGGAACTCGGAGTAAAAATATGAAATGAAGGAAATTTTAAGATGATTCCAAAGATGTAAGATTTGATATTTTTTTTTTGAGTTTTATCCTATTTTTGGAATCTTTGAATGCATATTTTAGCAGGGATCTACAAGACAGCTAGTTGGAAAACACGAATTTCAATGCTCTTCTGGTCCAAAATGTGACTTGGTGTAAACATGAAAAGTGTTCATAATTCAGATATGGTATCAGATATATGATTTTTTTTCATATAAAATTTTTAAATCTCCACTTGTAGGTGTTTTTCTAACACAGTTGCAGGGATATCACATTGTGAAAACAGTGTAGGAGCCACAGATCGTTCTTGGGACAGTTTTTGCTTTTTTTTAGATTTCTTGGGACATTGATCAGATCATTTGCAGGTTGTGATTAATTATTGGTTATTTTTAAGAGTTATTGTACTTAATCTTCAATTTTATTAATGGATCGGTTCAATCCAAATCCAGGGACGTAGGAATTTCCGAACCCCGTAAACAATCTTGTTTGTTATCTGAGTTTTTTTCTGTTTTCTGATTATTTACTTGTTATGCAAGTTGTCCAAACTTCTATGGATGCATAATAATCAGAATTTAATCAATTTTTTGAGCTTAGAATACTTAAAATTGATTAAGAAAATCATGATCTTTGGAAACTTTTAAAAGTGAAAAAAAATACAACAGACGTTTTCAGATCATGTCCCTTATCAGTTTGATTTTCCTCCAAGGTCACCTCCTCAAAAGAATATGGCCCACCCCCCACCCAGAGCTCCTTTTACTGTAAATACTTTTGGTCCTGTAAATTTTAGAAGGATGGCTGGTTATCCAAATACAGTTCCCCAAGATGTAATAAATAGACTACCAAAGTTCCAAGGAAATAATGCTATATCTGGTGATCAGCACTTAAAGCTTTTAATCAACATGATGGAAGACTTTGAGATTAAACTTGAAGACGTATATATCAAATTGTTTTTCCATACTTTGGAAGAAGATGCAAGGGACTGGTATAAAGCTTTGCTAGATAATTCCATTGATTCTTAGACCAAAATGAATAATGCTATTAGATTACATTATGGTGACAAAACGGACCCTATGTTTCTTTTGTCAGAATTTGAAAATATTAAAAAGAATCCTAATTAGTCAGTGCATGAATTCAACAATATATTTAATAAGAAATTGAGGAGATTTCCTGTGATGAATCTTTCCTTATAGATTATTAAGATAAATTTTATAAGAAATCTACTTACTATTTGAGGGACAAAAACCCTACCAATTTGAGGCGGGCCTTTACCATGGCTCTACAAATTGAGAATAACATTAAAGCAATTGAAAAACCACCTAAGATGGAAGGTGTGAAACTGGTTAACCTGGAATAACCTCAAGCAAGTAAGGCTACTAATTTGGAGGAAGTTGTGAAAACTTTGGTAGGGGCTGCCAAAGAAATCTCATACAAATTAGCCTGGCCAAAGAAAGGAATTGGGTATAGTTCACAAGTCCAGCATAAGCAACAAGGCCAAGAAATATTTTCTAATCATCCTAGAAATGAGCAGATATCTGATGTTAGAGGCAAGGGACCCATGGGATCTACAAATAGACATCCCCAAGATAGGGAAAACAAAATGGTGCATGATCCTTTGGCTTCTAGAGGTATTGTTGCTAAAGAAACAAATGTAATTGATTGGTGAGATAGTTATTTCATGCCCCATGCTCCATCTGAAGTAGATCATCAAGTTGAAGAGGAAGATGATGATGATAACACTGATGATGATGCATGCATGATGGAGTTCTCTATAAGCTCACAGTAAGGAGAAACTTCAACTGAGGTAATAAGTGCTAGAACTGGTGCTAATTTTTGGGATTGCATTCACTGAGTACCTCTTCTTCCTCTCTCTCATAATTTAGAAATAGATATTGTAAAAGCTTTTGAATTTCCCAGTAATGACTTTCAATAGTTAAGAGCTTTAATGATAAATAAGTATGATGGAGGAATCCCATCTGAGGAGGACAGGCAATTATTGATGAACCTTGTTGTTTCTCAAGAAAAGGATTATAATACTACGAGTAGAGTTGTCAAAGGAGCATGGCCTCAAGCCAAACCTAAAAATCCATTTCTTAATAATATTCCTAAAGAGATTCCTAAGAAATATATACCTTCCAAAGGCCTTGATGTCCCAAACAAGATTCATACTTCTCATGCCCAAAATGTCAAAAATCCCGTGCCATCTGATGAGTTAGTCAATATCCCTTCAAGTGTTTCCTTGCCAAAGTGTGTTCCACATGACATTTCCCAAGGTTTTAGTCAAATAAAAGTTAGTGTTCCAATTTTTGAGATGCCTAGGATTCTTGAGCATAAGAAGAGGTAATTTAAGTATTTGGGATTGAAAGAAGAGACAAGTACTCCAAGTAGAAATGTAAACATTATGCAGACCCCTCCAATCATTGAAGAGATAAAAACACCACCAATATTGGAAGAGATAGGTGAACCACCTGAGGTTTATTTGGGAACATCCTTGGTAGAGTCTCAACTAAATGTAGATCCATTCTTCACCACTCTAATCATTAAGGACAAATTGCTACACAATTGTATGTTTTATTCGGGAGCATCATACAATGTTCTACCTATGGAAGTCATGAATGAACTAGATATCAAAGTAACAACATTATATGGGAAGTGTACTGCCATGGATTCTAGAGAGGTGCCAGTGGTGGGATGTGTGAAAGGTTTGGTGGTAAAACTTACAGCTTATCCGGGTAGGAACTTGAAACTTGATGTTGTTATTGTTAATTGGCCAACCAAGTGGGGTATGCTCTTGTCTAGAAAATTGGCTGCAAGTGTTGGTGGGAGTGTTCAAATCGATATGTCCTATGCCACCATCCCAATTAAGGACAGCCTTGTCAAGTTGTATGGAGAAAACAAAATGTTGCACCTCATTGAAGATCCCAACAATGCATCCTATGAAATGTTGTACACAAGTGTTGATGCCGATAACTTTATTGGATTTGCTGATGGGAAAGAGAAACAAAATGGATCAATTTAAGAGTCTTGAACAAGTAGGATCTCCATGGACTTTTTTTTATGGAGCTTGCTCCAAATTTGGAAATTGAGCTAGTGTAGTTCTTATTTCCCCAAGCTTGGAAGAGTTTTTTTTTCTTTCAAACTTAACTTTGAGTGTACTAAAACAATTGTTGAGTATGAAGCATTGTTGTTAGGTTTGAGAATTTCTAGGAAATACTATGTTAAAGACATCATTGTTAAGGGAGATTCAAAACTAATTGTTAAAATATCAGAAAATTGTATGCTACTAAAAATTAGAGAATGAAATAGTACAAACATGGAGTCTAGCACTTGATTGAGATGTTTGATTCATTTAACATTGTGCATCATGATAGGAAGTTCAATGTTATCGTAGAAAAGATTTCAATATTGGGATATTGGTTTAATAATTGTGAAATGTCTCCATATTGTGAATACGATGTTGAAGTATTAACAAGGCCATATGTCCCTGACAACATTAAACATTGACAAATTTTTTATGATGATGCTTAGGTCAAATGATTTATGTATAACAAAGGGTATTTATCTAATCATTGTATTGATTGGGAGCCAATGGTGTGTGCAGGAGAAGGTAAAGAGACTTTTTTTGGAAAAGATATCATCCAACAGAAAACTAATACCATTCCTAGAGGGTTGGTTGCTCTTGAATCAAACTTTGACAATGTTTATTGCATTATTAAGAGACATATCACAGCCTTAAGGGATTTTTAGAAGCATGAACTTGGTATAAAGGAGAAACCAAGGAAGATTTGGTTGGGAAGAAATCTGGACAAGGAGGAAAAATAGTCATATGTCCAGTTGATGAAAAAATATAAGGACTGCTCGGCTTGGTCTTATTCTGAGTTGAAGGCATATAGAGAGGATCTATTTCAGCATGAAATTCCTTTAGAATTTAATGGAAAGCCATTCAGGAAGAAACAGAGGCCAATCAATCCACTCCTATCTCTTAAAATTCAAGAAGAACTGAAGAAACTAAGGGATGGAGGGATCATTTAGCTAACAAGGTATTCTTCTTGGGTTGCAAACTTAGTGCTAGTAAGAAAAAATAATGGTGATATGAAGTTGTGCATGGATTTTAGAAAAATAAACAAAGCATCAATGAAGCATAATTATCCTTTACAAAGCATGGATAGCATACTACAATTAGTGATTAGTTATGAGCTAATTTCCACCTTGGATAGTTTCTCTGGCTATAATCATGTGGTTATGAAGGAATCAGAAAGAATTATGACAAACTTTACCACTCCTTGGGGAACTTATGTCTATGTTAGAATTATCTTTGGTTTGATGAATTTTGGAGCAACCTTTCAAAGAGCAATGGATGTTCCTTTTTCTGGTTACATTAATGATTTTATTGTTTTTTACCAAGATGATGTGACTTTGTTTTCCAGAAAGAGTGATCACTTGCAGCACTTGGAAAAAATGTTGATAAGATGCAAAGAGTATGAAATTTCACTCAATCCAATGAAGTGCCATTTCGGAGTGCAGAAGGCCAAGTTTCTTGGTCACATTGTATCAAAGGATAGTGTCATGATTTCTTCTGAGAGGGTATAGGCCATTAGCAAGGTCCCAATTCCAAGAACCAAGAAAGGAATTCAGTCCTTCTATAGAAAAATAAGTTTTATCAGAAGATTCATATCAAACTTTGTTTTGTTGAGCATTCCAATTACTTGCATGCTAAAGAAGGAACAAGTCATCAAATAGGAAGAGGCTAACATTTAGGATTTCAATGGGATCAACGACACATTAAAGCGTGCCCTTGTTTTTGCATCTCTATATTATAAGAATCCTTTTTAGATGTTTTATTTTTCTTCAAATAACACTATTGCATTTGTCTTGTTGCAGAAGGATGATGAAGGGGCTAAGAGGAAAATTACCTTTTTCAGTAAGGCATTGGAAGGGGATAAGTTGAAGTACACCATTATGGACAAGCAAAAATTTTCCTTGGTAAAAGCAACAAAGGTTGTAAGAACTTACATTTTGAGCTCTAAAGTTGTTGCTTATGTTCCCCAAACCATGGTGAAATATGTCTTATCATAGATGGAGGTCTCAAGAAAAATATGCAGATGGGTGAACAAGTTGCAGGAGTATGACATGGATATCCAAACCAAGAAATAGGTAAGGGGTTTGGGCTTAGCTAAACTTATGGTTGAGAGCAACATGCAAACTATTGAGGGGAATGAAGGAGAACAATGAAGGGTAGATTTCATTGAAAATTTGATGAGTTCTAAATGGTACAAAGATATATTTTTTTATCTTAGACATCTATACTGCCCTGAGTATTTGAGTAAAAAACAAAAGAGGGCTCTTAATTTTGGCTTCCTAGAAATATTTCATTACTAATTTTGTGTTACCTTGGAAGAACCCTAAGGGAGTTATCTTAATGTGCATTACTGAGGATGAAGCACCCAAGATAATTGTTGATCTCAATGGAGGATTTTTTGGGGGGAATTTTGCTGGAAAAGTCACAACACACAAGATCTTGAGGGCTAGTTATTGATGGCCAAACTCTTTTTCAAGGATAAAACTTTTTTGGTTAGAATATGTTAGAGTTACTATCATTTTTCTAGAAGACTGAAAGCTTCAAGCTCCCGTCCTTTGCAGCTTGTATTAATTGAATCCTTGTTCAAGCAATGGGGAATGGATTTCATTGTTGAGATTTTAGACCCTTCAAGTGTTGGCCATAAGTGGAATCTTGTAGCCACTTATTACTTCACTAAATGGGTGGAGGCAATCCCCACCAAGAGAGAAACACACCAAATTATTATGGACTTCATGCTGAACCATATCATCTGCAAGTTTGGAGTGCCCATTAAAATTGTTGCTTACAGTTCCATAAGCTTAAAAACTAAACCTTTAGTGGTAATGTATAAAGAATATGGGATCAATTTGACATATGCCTCCAACTATAAACCCCAAGGCAATGGACAAGAAGATTACACCAATAAAAATCTATTAAAGATCATTAGGAGAACCTTGGAGGTGAACAAAAGGAGGTGGAGTTAGCAGTCGAAGTTTGTTGTTTGGAATAATAGAATTATTGTTAAAAGAGCTACTGGAAAAATTCCATTTGAATTAGTGTATAAAACTCAAGATCTGTTGCCCCTGCATATGAAATTGTCCTTATATTAATTCATTCAATAACTAGAAGATTAAGAATTTAGTCCATATGATGCTTGCATTAACCAGATTGTTTAATTTGATGAAGAAAGGAGGGAATCTCACCAAAGGCATGTGAAGATCAGAGAAAAAGTGAAGAATTTATTTGACAAGAAGGTGACACCTAGAGCTTTTAGCATTGGAGATCTTGTGTTGTTATGGGATAGCATGCATGAAGATAAGGGGAAGATAAGAGAAAGCGTGGTAAATTTCATGCATTATGGATGCGCCCTTACTTCATTGACATTTGAATTGGTGAACATACCTTCTTCTTGAAGGGCTTGGATGGGGAATTACTTAAATTACCTATTAATGGCATGCATTTGAAACATTTCCTTGATTGATTCCCCAAAATCAAGGTGAGCATCATTTTTATAGTGTATAGTTCATTGTTTTCTTTACGTCTTTTGTGTTTTTGCTCATTCTAGTCCTTGGTGACCTGGTTTTGTTGGTTTCTTGGTTCATTTTTAGGAGATGGTTATGGTTTTCTGCTTTGCAAGCTGACTCCTTTTCCCAATGGATGTTTTTTGGAAACTAGTTTGTTATTTAGTTCTTGTTTCACTCACATGGAGTTCCCATCCCTGAGTCAGAGCTGATGTTTGTGCTCAAATTAGTTTCACCCTATTTGCTATTAAAATCCCTCAGTTTGTGGCCTCTTTCACATTTTTTATCTCCCCATGTTGGTGCTCGAAGACTCTGTCCTCCATTTGGTCTCCATGATTAGTCCCTTCCTTGGTCGAAGATCAGTTGAAAATCTAGAATTTTTTCTTCGTTTCTCTGTCCATGTGAAGGTGTATGTAAATTCGGGGTAAAACTTTGGTTGTTCCTTTCCTTCCATTTTCCACAGTCATGTGTTGTTGTCCCTGAAATTTTTTGTCCCAAATACCTAAGGAAACATAATTGAATGTAGCTCATAGGATCATGTGTGAACCTTACAAAATTTCTAAATCCTCTTTCCTTGAATAAAACTTCATCTCCAAGCTACAATGGTGGTTCCCCTCCATTTTTACGGTTTGATGGGTGTGTTTTTTCCCCTCAAAATTAAATCTTTGTATCAGTGGAAACGTGGCCCCTTTTGGTTGGATGCAGCTTGACCGGACACTCTAAAACTTTGTGGATCATTTCAACCCCAAAACCTCTCCATGTGGAGGAACAATGCTCATTTGAAGAATCACCTCTTTCTTTGGCCTTGGAGTTACATCAGTTGGATACGTGGAGAATTCCGTTTCTTTTCTTAGACTTAGAAAAAAATTTCATGCTGCTAGTACAACTTTTTCAGGCCATGGACACATGGTGGGATGGCACTCATTTGAAGATTTTCCTTAGGGTCCCACCTTAAAAAATGTGATATACGGATAGGTGGAGGATTTTTCCAGCTCCGCTCTGTAGTTAAAATTTTTGAAGAAATTTTCTAAGGCCTAGGATACGTGGTCAGCCCACACTCATTTAGAGTCTTCACTCTTGGGGACCATCTTGAAGTTGCGCCATAAAGACATGTGGATGTTTCCACTGGGCCTTCCTTTACTTATACTTTTTAAGAAACTTCCTAAAAGGCTTACGATACATGGAAGGACCACGCATGTTTGGGGACTAGACCCCTAAGTTTTATTTTGAAGAATTTCCAGGAGGAAACTTGGAGACTTCCACTCACTCTACCTTTTTTCTTGGAATTTTCAACGGCCGAGGAAGAATGTGTCAGAACTTAGACACATGGTGCCCTCCACTGAAATTTCAAACTTTTTAACAGACTCTACTAGACTGAGACACGTGTTGAGCCCGTGCTTGTTTAGGGTCTCTATTTTTCAGGACCATCTCAAAATGCACCATTGACATGCGTGGCGGTTTGAAAAGTCAAAAGGTGGGGAGGCGGGCCATCAGAAGGAAACTTGGATTTTTTTTTCCCCTTATTGTTAAAGATATTAAATTCATCAATATTTCTCGTAAACCCGACAAAGAATAGTCACAATTTTTCTTCGGTCAACAGCGGAGGTGCGGAATTTCTAGTGAAATTTGGAAATAATTCCTTTTTCTGGAAAAGGGGGTTTGAGTGTAAAAAGGAAGTTCAGATCCATTGGAACCCACATCAGAAAAAAAAGGTGAAAGGGTGGAGAAGTGGGGAAATTTGGAAAAATTTCCGCTTGCCAAAAACGAGGTAAAATAGTAGAATTGATCTATGTTTCCTCTGGGCCCCACATTGGGACATGTGTCAAGTGCATGTTTCAAATGCGGAGGGGTGGAGAAAAATCCAGAAATTTTACATTTTTTCCAAAAAGTTCTAAAAGGTAAGAAGAAACCCCCAAGCATGTTTTAACTCAGATCTCCCACATAGACGGTAAAAATTCAAAAGGGAAATCGACGACAATTGGACGTCTGTATCTGATTTTCTATTTTTTTGCTCCAAAGCTCTTGGGGATGTGAAATTTTATGATATTTCATTATTTCTTGGTGTCTCCTACACGCAAAATGAAGAGAAAAATTAATTTCATATCCTGATTTGGTGGGGAAGATCTTAAAACATCTTTTACCATAAAGATGTAATCTGACTGTCGGATTTGATCTGATTTTATGATCTTTCTTTCCTTGGAACAAAAGAAACCAGTTGATGTCTTGGTTTTGTGGGGAAGATTTGAAAACATATTTTACCATTAATATGTGATCTGAATATCGGAATCGATCTGATTTTCCAATCTTTCCGTTGCATGCAAGAAACGAGGTTCGAAAAATTAGAGTTGGAATTAATTGGCTTGTGAAGTGAAGAGTGACTTACCAGGTGAATAATTGAATGCTATAAATATTTGAAGATATTTTCCCTCTGAGCACCTGATAAATTTTTACAAATTTGATTCTAGGATATCACAATCAGAATCGTAACAAGCAATGGTGCTTATGAATGTTTTTGGTTTTGGGGGGAAAAATATGTCATAGATTAAATGTTATAAATCACATAAATTTTTCATGCAAATTGTTGGAGTGTTAGAGGTCAGGTGATAATTCCTAAGAGAATTTTTTTGAATAGCCCACTTTTCTAAGAAATCATCTGAGGAAATTGTTTACTTATTTTGTGTTAAATTTGATCATGTCAAGTTTGTTGCAAGTGTACAGCCATTGACAAGCTCTAAGATTGTTCCTAAAAAATTTCCTGATGCTAATGCATTTAATCAACTATGAGTAAACATATGTTTTATTTTTGAGAAAAATTGTGTCTGCTTGATTTCTGAATGTCTGCAATTAATTTTTCTTGTTCCCGTTGAAATCTTACATTGAAATCTTTGTGAATCACACAAGATATTATCCTTGTCATAGTTTGGTGGAATTTGTAATTTCATTTATCATAATAGCTTTCATTTGATAGTGAAATAAACAAATTTAAAATCACTTTACTCCTAGCATGATGATAAAATTGTTTGTTAGCCTTTAAGGGTACCTTAGGCATGATAAAACAAATGTTGACAATGTTCAATTAAGTTTTTCAATATGATCCTTCATTTTGGATTCTTAAAGTTTGTGTGAAAACATGTTGATATGGGCTTCACTGAAGCACACTTTCATGTTAAAGAAACATTTAGCTATTCTTGAAGCATTATGTTGATCAAACCATTCATTTTTTTGTAAAATCTCTCAAATATCTAGCAAATCAAAGTCCATTCTGCATCACCTTCCACTACAATTCATTTATAAGCAACCAATCCATTCCATACTACCCCTATTTGTCCTATGTGTGTACAAATGAATAATTTCTATTACCAAAACATACGGAAGCAATCTAGTTTTCATTGTCTTTAGTATCCTAAACCTTGCTTTAAAAATACCTCAATTATCTAGGGTGACAACTCATGAGAGTTAAATTTTTGTTGTATTGATCATATTTTCTTCAAGGTCTTCTTAATAACTTTGTAAAGAAGGAAATATCCATCTCCTCCACAAATAGCAGGCTAGAAAAGGGTCCTCTCACCCTGGTTGACAGGCACAACCATATAGTAGTGAGGATAGATCAAATCCTCTTAAGGGTGTTACCCATTTCTCCACATCTGAGTGATAAAGAGCAAGCTGCATTTTTCCTCGGCTACAAAATAACACACAACATGATGTGATTTTCTCTAAGCTTCCTATTAAATCTATGATGCTACTCAGCTTTTGAGGGAGAATCAATTTTGGTACCAACAGGTTGTCTTGCACCTATCTTCTTCACGTACAAGAATTTGATTTTATCCATTGTATCCATCTAATAGGAACAACTTGTCTGAACATGACATTTTTCTTAAAATCTGATCCATGTTGGGAAACATGTAATGATATGTTAATGAAGCTATATTAAGATCCCTAAAATCCACCCATAATTGGATTTAACCATTCTTTTTCCTAATAGACACAAGGTTGGTAACCCAACTTGAATATTTAATGGGGGAAAATAATTCCTGAATGAATTAGCTTGGATAACACATTCCTCATACATGGTTTAATTTTTGGATTTATAGGCCATTTATTATACCTTACAAGATTTGAGGTTAGTTGTAATTCAATGGTATGCTAAGCCAAAATAAGATCAAAACCTCTCAGATCTTGGTATTTCCAAACAGATACATCAGTAAATTATTTACATAAGTTAGCAAAATATTTATTTTCTACAAAGGAATATATATTTCCAATCTATAATGTTTCACTTTCAATAATTGAGATCTCTTTATAATTATCATGATGGGTAGAAATTTAACATGCCTTTTCTGACCTAATCATGATAACTTGAAAATTCCCTCCAAAGTGACAAGCCCTTAGGGAAATTTATTTGAATTCAGCTATATAATTTGTTTCTTCATATTGGTGTTGCAATTTAGCTTTTTTTATTGATGAAAATTCAGCCTCTTCTTATAGAAATCTACAGATTTTTTTGTTATCTTTGAAAACATACCAATTTTCTTCATTATTAGGAACTAAAAGTTTGATTACCAACTTTATGTGTGGGTGAATTTTTCCATTTTGCATCTTTTCTAACACTTCAAAGCTGGCTCCAACTGCTGAAGGTCTGTCTGGATGCTTATTGTTGTCTCTTGTGATAAAGTGTATGTTAAACGCTCGAAAATAATAAATTAAATCACAAACTTTGTGTTTGTAAGATTTCAGTAGTGGATTTTTGCAAAAATTGTAGTCTTTAACTTGATTGATGAATAACTCAGAATCACTAAAAAATTGTAATGTTTTGATTGCTTTCTTTGTAGCCCAATAGAGGCCATATTCATTAGCATATTCATTAACATTACATGTACATGACAATTGCAGTCTTAAAACTGAAAAAATACCTTTGTTATGAAGGGGAAGTAAGAAGAAAACCTACACCTTTTCCTTTATTATTCTTTGCTCCATCAAAATGTAACTGCCATCTACCTTCATCTTTACTTTCTGTTTTTGAAATCAAAGTAATAAGCATGTTTTCTTCGTGAAGACAATAAACACCAAGTAAGCCCTCTTATAATTCTTTGTAAGGATCAAAAGCATATTGTTCTTGAATTTTTTCATCTATAAAAAAGATAGAAACACCCTCCACACAAGAAATTTTTACATTAGTATAAAAATCATCCTGATCTATGGCTACATAATTTGCAACAACACTTGAAACATGAGGTTCATTGTGGAACTTAGCTAATGGATCTGAATTCAATGTTACTTCAGCTCCATATCTTGTGGTGAAGAAAAATATAATACCAATGAGAAGAGAGATAACCACCTACCTTTTTTTTTAAAGTCCCTTGACAGGAAGAGATAAAAATAGGGTGACAGAAACACAATTGTTATACCTTGAAGAATTGAAACATTTGGAAAAATATGCAAAGTTACCTATAGCTTTTTTATGACACCAACTCTGTTGGATGTTGTCCCATAAAGTTGAAAAACACTCTTTTTGGTTGGTTCATACTATAACCCAAGTTGTTCTACAATATATTTGTGCATAATTGTGTTCATTTCACCATTGTCCACCATACAGTTGTGAACTAAATGGTCCCCAATAATAAGATGTAAATAAAAGGGAGGTGGTATCCTTATGTCATGTGCATTTCACACCTTCTTGAACCATCCACCTAAGATCTTTCATTTATTCTTGAATAATTATTCCAAGCCTTGAATCAACTTTATCATGCTTTTTATCACCTAGTTTTGAAGAAAATTTGTAACTTAGCAAGCTCTTTTACAAGGATATCCTGCTTTCCTGGAATATTAAGAGCATCCTATAATGAATTACTCATGTTATGATTTTTCATAGTTTCAAAAATATTCAATGATGCTGCAAAAGTATTTGAATAAGCTTTAGAAAAGTAGATTTTGCTTCTGATGTCTTTGTAATCTACGGTATAAATAAGCTTTTAGGTCCTGGTTTTTCCTTCTTTTTCTGCTCTTTAGAGGCTGAAATAGGAATACCTATAGTTTTATCAGTAACCATTGGTAAAATAAGATCTTTCTAGTTTTTTTCTTCATCTTTAACTCTTTTATGAGATCTAGTCATAACTACACAAAAATCATCCTCATCGAATCTAACAAGAGTTTTATCTGGATGTGTTTGACTTTGATTATCTAGTTATCCACAGACTATATAAATAATGTTTCAGATTGGGATTAGGAAACAAGATTCATATTCAAATGAGCATTTGAACAACTAGAAGGATGATGCTTTTGATTGCAAGGAGTACACCAATCTTATTAGGCCATATTAATTGGTATAAGAGCACTAGAAGTACTAAGGGCGGCCTTAAAATCATTTTGTATCTTCTGAAAAAGATGTCTTTAATTATTATTTTACAGATATGGCTACCTATTTTCTTCAAAAAGATCTTGGTAAGGCCTAACAAACTATGTTATTTTGTTCTCTATTGATGTTAGCTTATTTCTAAATCTTTTCAAGGTCTTATGTATCTCAGTAAGGTCATTTGATTGTGTTGTTATAGTAGTTAAAGTAGGATGTACCCATTCAATAGGTGGTGGAATAGGGGATAGATATGAACTAATAAGCATAGAAGGCCTTGGAGCTAATTTTCCATCTTGAATAAGGTTTTTTTCAGCCTTTATATAATGGCATAAGCTATTGGGAGTGTAAATCCTCCCATGGACTGTATCATGGTTGTAATATCACTGTTTAAAGCTCTGAGATAATGAAGAAATGCATGATCAACTTAAGGATTAACAGTAGGAGGTATTTTTTCCCATGTCGTAGAAAATATTAACTTGAAATTTTTCATAAACTCATGTAGGGAACGTTTAATTGTGGACAATTTCTTTATAACATATATGATAAGATTTATCATCAAATTATTTGCATAATGCTTCACCGGATTGATCCCAAGTGGCTATTATACCTAGTTCAAAAATTATCTACCATTCAAGGGCTTGTGCTTTGAAAGAATTAACAAATAGTATTATGGCTACATCTTCATGAGTAATATAATAGACTAAATAGAGGGCTGAAATATCTCTAATATGCTTAGCAGGGGTAATCCGATTTTCACCCATAAATGATGGAATTCCTTTTAAGGAAGAAGTCAGTATATCATTGTAAACAACAATTAATAAAAAGGCTACAATTTTTAAATGTAACAAAATATCATTGTCGTTTCTGAGCCATTGGAATAATTGGGATCTAGATTACAAGATTAAGTCCAAGGGAAGGAGGGGTTGTAAGATTTGATCTTGTTATAAGGTAAGGTGTTTCCAAATCTTCTTATTCTAGTACAATTCAAAGGTAATGAAATATAATTAGCAAGAATTACTATTACCGATGATCTTGTAGTCACTTTAGACATGGAACATGATAAGATATTGGTCTCAAATTATTTACGGAGTCACCAAATGAATTCTTATTTGAATATTATATTTTTATAACTTATCAATTGTTGTTCTCGTCCCACCAAGTGTACCAAAAAATATTATCTTTCATAACTACACCCTTTTTGAGGGTTGGCAAATCTTCTAACTTTACTTCTCCCTGAATTTTATAGATAAAATTCAGACACCTCATGAGCTGTGGGTCTCCCTAATTTGAGGTGAATCTCTACATTTACAAGGCTAGTTCCTTCTTTGGATGTATCCTAAAACTAAAACTTGTGGAGTTTAAGGGTAAAAGAGATGGCTAAAACTATAATTAAATGGGGGTGATAACCCTAAAGTATTGAGGGATGGACTTAGAAACATGCAAAATATACCAAAATAAGTAAATAAGAAAAATCTAAATGGTTTTAAAGGCTAAGCTCAAGCAAA
>CM034155.1:463204069-463248304 GCA_019776745.2 Taxus chinensis | reverse complement strand
TGATTTAAGGTATCCTATCAAATTACTGATAAATTTTAAAAATCCACTCAATTCTTTGATATATAAACTAGTGAAGGTCCCGGTGTCAGTTGCCAGGTTGGGTAGGTGGTCTGGAGGTCCTAGGAATGGTCTGGTAGATTTGTGGGGTTTGGGGTATTTTTGGATGCGTTAGGGTTTTTGCTGGTAATGGTACTTTTTACTAGATACAAGATTCTAACCGATCATGGTGTGACTGACAATGTATTAACTATGACTAAGATTGTTTTAGAGAATAACCGATATAGATTTTCTATGTGGAATGTCTGGAATGTTATAAATAAAGGGTCCAAAATTTCTCTCTATGCATGTGAGATAGAGAGGGAATGCATGCCTCAACAACAGAACATAAATTATTCTACGAAATTTCCACAATTTAACAATAATTGTTGAATAATTGTGGCATCTCTATAATAATCTAGTTATTGAATTTTAATTATTGTGGATTTTCTATAGTATATATATATATATATATATATATATATATATATATATATTGTTAATAGTTTGTAGAAAACTCACATTTTCAAACTTTCAGTATAGAAAATTCTACATTTTTCACAAGTAATCTAGAATTTTAATTATAACTATTACCCACCACACCTATATTTTGTGACATATTTTAGAGATTGATATTAAATTATTTATATTGTGGAAATGCCCACATTTAAATGTTTATATTTTTTCAATATTTAAGAAGACGTGTGTGTGTGTGTGTGTACAACAACAAGTTTCTTTTTAACTACTATTAATGCCACAAAAATCTACAATTTGAAATACTTGTAAAATATTTGGGCACATCTATGATAATTGAATTTCTCCATTGTTACTTATGGTGGTTTGTGGTTGTTCAAATTAACAAAATATTAAAAAATTGTGTACAATTCACATCTCCACACCTTTATAAATTGGATTTATGTTCTACCAACACGTCATATTTTTATATACTGAATATTTTTTTAAAATGGTATAATTTGATGTGCCACATTCAAAAAAACATAATCCGTACTTTAATATTTTAAATAATATTTTAGAGAATTTTCAAATTTATTTAGATAATTAAATATAATGAAAAACTCCAATAATTAAAAATTATTTTCTAATAGAGTTATATTTTACAAAACAAGTTCAATATTTCATTCACCAATCATATTGCAAATTAAATCCTAGATTTGGGGCGGTACGTTTTAATTGAAAATGTAACATACTCTACTACTCCGAATCTAATTTATTACCACTTTGTAGCCATGTGACTAGTGTTTTTTGTTTTCTACCACATGTTAAAACGTTATTTAAGTTGTAAACCAGATCTCATTCACAAGATGTCAAAATTTCACTCCCACTCACTGTTTGCATGCATTTAACATTTCTACTCATATTTTGACACCAAAACAAATCTCCTCAATTATTCAAAATATTTTTTTTTTATCCTAAGAACCAGTTATTATTTTTTTTGAGGTCACTGCATGTCGACCATCCTCTTACGATTAGAAGAAATCCAAGTGAATCTTAACCACAACATGGGAGCCTAATCACAATTCCATGAGAAAAAATATGCAATGGATATCTAAACGAATTAGAGGAGTTGTTTGGATTTAAAATGGACCTATCTTCAACTTCTATATATATGTTCTTCCTTCAATCACTTGCAAATCACTTTTGTTTGAGGAGATACTTCCTTCTTGGCTTGGAGATTTACACTCACGACTAACACTTGAGACTTTTCCAAACCCATCATGTAACCCAATCTCACACTCCATCAATGGCATTGGATATATTTTATTTTGTGAGTACAACATGGAGATAGAGCATGTGGAAGGGGAAAGAGAATGTGGTTGTAATGCCTTGATCAGACACAGACATGTGGTTATGGCCACGTCAGTGGGTACAAATTTGTGGTGTCGGATTTTTAATAGCAGGTTTCCGCAGCGGTAAAAGCTTCTACTTACAAACGGAAGTCCCAAAGATTGAGTCTAAGAGACCCATGAGTGAAGTTTTGATGGATTCTCAATAGAGACGATGGCCTTCTCTGACATCAGAATTACGGATTTATGTTCCCATAAATGGAGGCTTGAGAACAGGACTTTTGTACAGAGGCTCATCGTACACACCCTATTTCAGCCCATCCTAGGGTGAAGAAGATGCAGGCCACTTTGAAACAGTTGTACAATTGGAGGGGAATTTAGAGAGATGTGGCTTAGTTTTTGTCACGTTGTTTAGAGTTTCAAAAGGTGAATACCGAGCATCAACATCCTATTGGCCTTATCTTTCCTCATGTTATACCAGAGTGGAAGCGGGACACCATTTCCATGGACTTCATAGTTAGGCTATCCGTGTCGAGAATACCACCCCCGAGGGTCATTATGTCACGGTGGAACAATTGACGAACGTGGCTCATTTTTATCCACTGATTACCACCTACATAGCTAGTAACAGTGGCATTATATCTTGATAGATCGTTAAGTGACATGAGATTCTCACAAAACAATCCTTTTTGACCGCGATCATTTTGTGACCCTTCTTCCACTTCCACTACACTGCACATACCCTCGGGATGAAGATCAATTTCAAACAACATAGCACCCTGAGGACCGAATGGATAGACTAAGTGAGTGAATCATATTTTTGAGGACATGCTTAGATGTTATACATGGAGCACCAATCGAGATGGGAGGAGTTCATTTACTTTTGGAGTTTTTCTAAATATAAGTTGTCATAGCTTAATAGGTATGGCTCCTTTTCAGGCATGAGATGGTAGAGAGTGTAAAGGACACCCTCTTAGTTTGGACAAGTTAGAGGACATAGTTTTCTCTGGGCTAGCTTAATTCTAGACCGAGTAGCAGATGGTTATGATCATAAAAGATAGTACTGGCAGGAGCCACATAAAAGTATCGATTATGTAGATATCATAGGATAGACCAATTTTTTATGTGGGCATGAGGTGTTTCTTCATGTTAAGGTCCACATAAGAGCCTATCTGTTCAGAAAATGTTCTAAGTTAGCTCTATTTGGTGGGTCCCTTTCAGATCTTAGACCGTATTGGTCCTTGGCCTACTGTCTAATATTGCCACCCTAGCTTGTCTTCACATCCATGCGTGTTTTCAATGTTTAGTACTTAGGATAATATTTCAGATCCTTCTCATGTCTTGGATTGGACCTATTTAGGTACAGAGGATCGGGGGTAGGTTATGGTGGACCCCATCTACATTTTATAGACAAACTCTGGGCCTTCGTAGGAAATAAATTGACTAGCTTGAGTGCAGTGGGATAGGTAATGAATGAGACTGTGGCCATGGGAGGATGCTACATTTCTATGAGTCAGTTTCCACACCCATTCAGTGAATCCAGGCGGAAGTGAAGCTAAAGGGGGGAGGGGGATGTAGTTGAACACTTTCCCTTCAACCCTGTCTGTCATTGATTATGATAATGTCGACTATACTTATGGAGTTTATGGTAGTTTTTTGATTTGGCCTGAATGAGACATTAGAGATATAGACTGTGTTGATTGCGATTATATATGAGCATGTGGATTATTGAGACATTTTTTATTAATGTTTCTGGTTATAGTATATATTATATATATATATATATATATATATGTTTTCTGGAACGGTTATATTTCATCATATTGAGTAGACCTTTGATCAGTTGAACTAATGTTGTGATCTTCTAACATGGACGAGATGTAGAATAGAAATGTTGTAGAAATGTAAATGATATTGCATTTCCTAGGATGATATTTGATTCGTCTAAGATGATTATTGATGATATTTATATTTTATCCTAAATGTTTTTGATGCGGCCATGAGCCGAAGGAAGTGTTAGTGGTTTTGTAGGGTAAAACATGTCACAACAAAAACATCGGGGGGATTGGGGATATAGAGCCCAGCCACATTGAATTCGAGATGAATTCAACAAGGGTCACCATGGCAACATGTGTTTGGGTGTGTGGGGGTTTGAATTATTATTAGGGGGAGATTGGCTCAAGGGGTTATGTATACATTGATCACCACGAGAATGAGGAGTTCATTATTTGTGGAGTTTTTTCCTAAAATAAAGTTTTTCAGCTTCATAGGTATGGCCTCCTTTTCCGGCATTACTATGGTAGAGACGGTAGGACACCGCTTAGTTTGGATGGACAATTAGAGGACATAGTTTCTCTTGGGCTAGCTTTATATATCTGGAGTAGCAGATGGTTATGATCAGATAGATACCGTCAGGAGGCGCACATAAAAAGTAATAAGAATATGTAGATCATCATAGGATGACCAATATTTTTTTATGTGGGCATGAAGGTGGTTCCTTCCATTTAGGAGGCCACTATATCCCTATCTGTTACGAAAATGTTCTAAGTTAGCTCATATATTTGGGTCCCTTCATCAATCTAGCCCGTATTGGTCCTTTGGCCTACTGTCTAATATTGCCACCTAGCTTTGTCTCACTCCATGACGTGTTTTCATGTTTTAGTACTTGGATATATATTTCAGATCCTTCTCAATGTTTTGATTGGAACCTCATTTGTAGGTACAGGATCAGGGGTAGCTGATGGTGGATCTCATCGCATTTTTGAGAGCATAGACCCTAGGCCTTCGGAGGGTAGATAAATTGACTAGCTTCGAGATGAAGTTGGATAGGTTATGATTGAGACTGTGGCTACATGCGGAAGATGACTAATTTCTACGCGTGTTATGTTTCCACACCTGTTCCAGTGAATTCTAGGAGGAAGTTGAGTCTAAGGGGAGGGGTATGTAGTGCATACTTCCCTTCAACACCTTTGTGTCATTGATTATGATACTGTCGACTACAGCTATGGAGGTTAATCTAGTTTTTGATTTGGCACGATGTTAGACGTTAGAGATCACAGACTGTTGTTCATTTCGATTCATATATGATGCATTATTAGAGACATTTTATATTAATGTTTATATGTTGTGGACATGGTTATATGTGTGTATGTGTGTGTGTGCGCTTTCGGGACAGGTTATATTTTGTCATATTGAGTAGACCTTTGATAAATGAACTGATGTTGTGATCATTTTGACATGGACGAGATGTAGAATAGAAATTTTTCTAGAAATTGTAAATGATATTACATTTTCTTAGATGATATTTGATTCGTATATAGATGATTATTGATTTATATTGTATATTTTATCCTAAATGTTTTTGATGCGGCCATGAGGCCGAAGGAGGTGTTATGTGTTTTGTAGGTAAACATGTCACAACAAACATCAGGGGGATTGGAGACCAACCACATTGGAATTCTAGATGAATTCAACAAGGGTCACCATGTCAACATGTGTTTGTGTGTGTGTGTGTTTGAATTATTATTAGGGGAAAATTGTGATCAAAAGGTTGTGTTGTATTTTATTTAGTTTTATTTATGTAATGTAGTATCTAATTTTTAGTGATGTAATATCCTTTTTTTAATTAATTAGAAAATGATGTATTCTTCCCCTTTATCTTAATTTGTGTTAGTTTCCTATTTAAGTTAATTAATCTTGTTATTAACTATTGTGGATGTGACCAAAAAAATTTATTTATTCAACTAGATGGCTATTGGGTTTTGTGCTGTAAGATTGAGTTCTTGTGACCTTGAGTGTTGTACACTCTACCCCCTCATGGAAATTCGAATTTGGCCTTAAGGGCCAATTTTAAAGGCTTGTGAGACAAGTTAAACTTGTCCCACACCTCTTAAATTGCTATGCCAACCATACCTATGGGTTGGGGCATAAACATTAGACCCCATTATGGGTTTTGGGAAGATAAATTATAAGTCTTTATTGCACCTTCTTACATGTAATTACTTTTGGTCCTTAAGGGGTGTGGGCATGGATTGTGAGTGTAAGTTAAATATCATTTCTTCAACCACTTATTAATTGTGCTTTGGATTTTGAATTTTGACTTGTGAGGTGGAGTTGAGGATGAGTGATTTGGCATCCTACATGGAGCCACCTTACCCTCCTCTCTCTCTTTTCTATTCATTCAATTTCTTTTGCTTGTTTAGGGGCTACTTCATTCTTTTGTGCTCTTTCATTTCTTGGAGTTAGAGGATTTTGGAGAGCTTGTGGTCTTGTGGGAGCTTGTTGGTGATTGATTGGGATTGAAGGAGCTTTGAGTTGACTCTTGGAACAAGCTCTACTAAGGAAAGGTAGGAGCTTTACTTTTTCTTATGTTATTCCTCTATTTTGTGTTGTGTGCTTGTTTTTGTTGAGTGTTTCGAATGCTTGTTGGGTTCTTGGGTAGATTTCCTAAGTGTGGTAGTAGGAGGGACTATGGGGAGAATTCATATAGGGACACATAATAGTTATTTCATGTTTGGAGGGAGTTTTGGTTGGGTGCCCCACCTTAGACAAGGAATGCTTGCATTTCTTACTTATTCTTGTATGAGGGAGGCATAAGAGAATGTGGGAGGCATAAGAGTATGTGGGAGACATTCGAGGTACTTGAGGGAGGCATAAGAGTATGTAGGGGATTTGAGACATGTATTGGAGGATTTTAAGGTGGGAACCCATTTCCCATTGGGAGGCATAAGTGGCCTCCCCATAGGTTCTTTCTCCTTTGGCTTTCATTTTTAAACCTTTTTTATTTCGGTTGTTTTTCCTTCTTGTGTTGTAATTGAGTTGAATGTTCTTGGAATGGTTGTGAAATTTTTGGTGTTGTGTTGTGGAAGCTTGTTGTTGCCTTTGGTTGGATTCACCTCTCATTGTAATGTGGTTTCGGCTTGGGGGCCAATGAGGAGGATGGCTTCACCACCTCGTTGGATATTTTGGTTGGGTGGAGAGTGTTTCCTCTCCGTCCATTTTTTTTTATCAAGAAAATCATGAAGGAGCTCTCTTATTGGTATTATGAAGCTTAGATATTTTGGTGGAGTCCCTAAGAAAATCCTTCTTGTAATAAAACTTCCTTAGTGTTTTTTCCCACTTAGAGTGGAGGAACTTGTAATATTGCATTCCATTTTATCTCACATTCTTGTATGATTTTTCCACTTCAAGTGGATGACATTGTGTTGATCTTGTGAAGAAAATTTGCATTCAAATAATTGTTATTAAAGTTGTATTGTATGTTGAAAGAAACAAAAATACAAGAAAGATTTGTGTTGTAAAGTTAGTTTTGTGAAATGGAAAAGAAGGTTCATTACCTTTGTTTGAAAGTTGTATTGTAGGAAAGGAATTTTTTATTCATTGTTGTATTTGTATTATTAGATATGAGAAGGAAGAAATATTAAAGTTCATATATTACTCAAAGGCATATAGTGAAGTAAGTTGTATTGATTCATTTTGATGTAGTGGAGGAAATATATTTTAAAACCTTATTGCCAATAGATGGAATTTTCTTAAGTTTTAATTAGTCTTGGAATAGGCCAATGAAGCAATCTAAGTCCTAACTTTAGTATTTTATCCTCATTTAAAATTTATTGTAAATCTACTACAATTATTTAAGGGAAATGAAATGAAATTCTCCTTTCCTCCTATATAATGTTCACTAAATGGACTAGAAGAGAAAGTATTAATGCAAGCTTTTAACTTGCCCATACTACTAGCTACATTTCACTTTCATGTTGATAGCAATGCTAATTTCGTATACCTTATTAATAATAAAAAATTTCTAATAGTGAATGTTTTCCAAATAAGATAATATAGTAATACCAATATACTATTAATATTAGTATATTCAATATTAAAAAAAAATACTATATTGTAAGCCATAGTCAAAAGAAATAATATCAATATTATAATATGATATATATATATATATATATATATATAAACATATTTATACATATTGAATAAAACAAGATTTTATTAAGTTTGAAACTTATTCAAAAAGGTCGGTTATGGTTGGCCACGGCCTATGCATTAGGGCCTATGATTTAAAGTGGGCTAGGTGGGGTCGACTACCCCACCGCCATTCTTTTAATTTATCAAACTCCAAACTATGGGTTTATAACCCACCTAAATCTAACCCCCCCCCCCCCCCACACACCACTAATTACCATATGAAGATTTTCTATGGGTATATTACCCCTGTGCATGGCTTGTTTGGTGGACTATGTATTATTACCATCCGTGTCTGAGCCACACACACACACACATACACACACACACAAAGAGGAATTTTTTAATTGGATTTACAATGTTTTAAATCACTATATTAATAAGTGATTCGGATTTTTTCATCCTTTTCTCTTATATCTATATCCTCATACCTAGATGAAATCACTCATCAAATATAGCTATTAAATAAAAATAGAGTAAAACCCACAAGCCCATTTAGGCAAAGCAATGAAATATGATCTAATTAAAAAAAACAAATCCATTTGTAAACCCTAATGAGGGCATGAACAAATAAGAAAAATATTAGATCTTGTAGGCCACTTCCAAAATCTTAAGAGTGTATCCAATGGCTTCCTTTCCTCCTCCTTTAACCTCCAAAACCAGAGAAATAAAATGAATAAAATGAAATGAGAAGGAAGCCTTCAAAAGTATTCCTTAGGGTTGGTTACCCTTTTTCCACATCAAGGGACCAAATTGCATCCATCCAAGGGATGAGATTAATCACTAAAAAAGTAGGTGGAGAGTGCGTGAGTGGGAAATTACCTTTTAATTTAAATGTTTCAATTTCAAAATATGGGTTGACTTTTTAAGGGGTCTCTTTATGGGGTGTTGAAGTGTTTATTATTCTAACCCCGTGGAAAATGGAAACCTTTTTATTTGTTTACACCTTGTGGAATTAGATACCCTTGGTATTTAATTAATTTGGCCCCCTTTAACCCTCTAGATTTAATTGTGCAATATTTAACTATAGTCAAAATTTAATTATTTATTAAATTAACACTTAGAGTGAACTAAACCTTGCTTGGACTAAATCTACTCATTAGTTTTAATGCGGGTTTAAAATTTGGTTATAGAAAGTTTTATTTATTAAATACAAATAAATTTGAGACATTGTTGTCACAACTATACTTTCAAACCTTGTATGTGGGCACGCATTTCAAAAAAAATCTATGATAATTTTTCTAACTAACCCTAGGTTGTTCTTGAGTCTCGTGCGGGCATTTTTAGTGGGCATTACATTACAAGTCCATTAATTTATTGTTATTTATTTATGTTTAAATGAGATTAATTATTTTTTGAGTTGTTTAGTTCATTCCATAATTATATTTTACAGTAATCAAATGCAAAAGAAAATAGACAACTCAATTACATAATTTAATTTCATTTATTAATAAAGATATACAAATGTAGTTTCCCACACAAGCGGTGGGATGTAACTCATATGTACTTAAATAAAAGATACATATGCATGAAACTATAGGTAAAATAAGAAAGAAGAAACCCATCATTACCTGATTGGATTGTTGTTCTTTTGAGCTTCATCATCTTTCGTGCATCTTCATCTTCATCTTCAACTAATTCATCTTCATATCCATCTTCCAACATTAAACACCTATCGTTAAGAATCAAATATTATTAGAGATCTCAGTCAGGAAAATTAACCTCCTCAAGAAAGTATAGATAAGATACAATATAGATGAAAGTAGCATTCAAAATCCATCTAATGAGTTTCAGAACTGAAACATGGAAAGGAGAAAAAGAGTAAGAAATAAGAGAGGATTTTATCCTTAATAGTTTATTATCGTTTCTTTCAGATGTGTGGGTACAGGGAGCAAGGAAGGACAAATGTAAAAAATATGTGTTATATTTTAATAGTACATTTATTTGCATCTATAAAGCATAGTGTAGGAATAAAAATTCTTTCCAATGGTTTTATTTTAAGCAAATACATGAATACATATAACTATGACACAAGAGTTCATTGATCAAATAAATTAGAATAGCACCAGGATTTAGCCATATAAATCTCAAAGTTTAATTTTACAAAGCTACAGTCATGAAGAAAGGCATCTCAAAAAATGTACAAAAATCCAAGATACAAGAATAAAAAATTTGTTATGGATGGTACAATTTTTTAGAATTGATTATCAAGCAGTGTCAAAAAAATATGCTTCACGAGAAACAATATCTATAAAAAATAAACAAATCATATTATTATAGATCATGAATGAAATGGAAGATAATGAAGTCCTACGGGAATGCAAGGATATATTCCAATCACAAACTGTCAAATGCACATAGACATGAAATGGAGATTTTAGATTATCTTAAACTATATGAGGGGGTCATTCATATAAGATAGGATCTTTCCAAGTCTCAAGCTGATAATTTAGCTTCATTACAAGCACAAGTGAAATGATAGAACTTTGAGAAATTTTTTTTTTAATTTTTCAGATAAATCAAAACAAAAATAACATCACAGAAGAAATAATTTTGATTTTGGAAACAAAAAAAATGAATGAAAGTGTACTTTAAGCCATACAATCATTTCTCAAACTTGGCAATCAGTTTCCCTCAATTTTTTGTTTAAATTTTAGAGTAATGGATATGAACAGAAGAAAATATACTATAATAAAAATCACATCCATCTATTGAAAAATTTTCAACTTGTCACAAAAGTTCCATTCTTAAAGTAAAAGTCGTTTAAGCAAAGGTGGAGCTGCCCAAGATGAAGTAATTGTAGTCATTGATCAACAAACAACAAATTTTTAGCATGTAATCATCATTGCAAAGAAACATACAAAGGAGTAACTAATCTAAGAGATTTATAATAAGAGTCACATTTATCATGAAAGGTATTCAAATCATTGAGAATCCTTTCAAAGGATAAATTCATGATATACAATAGCATATTAAGAACTAGCTAGTATTTCTAATAGCCGACAAGTTAGGATTCAACCCTCATAACTAGAAACAAAAGCAAACAATGTTGCATTCCAAAATTTTCAAACTGAAATATCTACTATAAAAATCATGCACCAATTGAGAAGTGGCATAAAGGCTCTAAGTTATCCAAACATAAAACACAACTCAAATTACATTGAAAGCCATACTATGATGATCAAATTAAGTGCTCATTCTTGTAGAGATCATGAAAATTACAACAAAGTGGATTTTTCAAGATGGAATGCCTATTAGAATTCTTAAGAGGTAACCAGATACAACCATGTAAATGGTAATATTCAAGTGCAGTTTGTAATCAATTACACAAAAAGAGATTTAGATTTAGATTCTTTCGAAGAAAAAATGGAGATTGTCATGTACAAGAGCAGCTTAATAGATAAAGCCATAATTTTGAGTTGGTTTCAGGTGCGAAAAAATCTACAAATTGCACCACTATGATGAAGACAAATTTATTTCATAGATGAGGAAAATTTTCAAATACAGGTCCAATTTTCAAGCATCGAACTAGAAATAAACTGTAATAAAGGTTCTTAAAGATATAGAAGATATTTCCACTACTTTTGAATTAAAAGGGCATATAGATTTTTAAAACTTGAAAAGAGTATAAGTGGAGGTCTTGGTATTTCACTTATTTTGAGACAAGGAAGAGATGTAAACATGTTTTTAGAAATATTTACCTCAAATCATAATTCTAGAGAAAATATTTTAGAGTTTTGGATATGACACAGAAAAAAGTGCAATAAAACAACATGTCATTAAAAGGAGATTATAAAAAATGAAATGTATAGTAAATATCAATTAGAGTTACATATTATATGCCTACCCCATATTTAAAGCACCAAACCCCAACTTGTTGGAAAATATTCAGGGAAAATAAACAAGAAATGATTTTTCATGAAATGATGCTACGAACTAGAAAGGAATAGATCTGAAAAATTGGTTACATTATGTAAATGAATCTCACAGAGATAAAATTCATGAACAATGGGTAAGAAAATTAATCAGCAACGTATTCAAAATAAAGGCACAACCAAACCCATAATGGTTATTGAACTCGTATATGAACCAACCAACACTCAAGAAAATAGAGCTCAAGCAATAAGAAGAGCATCCATTTTCTAGTTGTGCTAAGTACGGAGAAAAAAATCAAACCCAAAAGGCTCAAACCTTAATAAATAGAAGTAAACATATAAGTTCTTAGGAAGATGAAATGACGACCATGACTTGGTGTAAGTAAAACATAGAATGACAAACCTAAAAACTACACGGTCGTGCAGGGTATACTAGTGTATAGGTCAAGTCTAATATATAAGCAAGAGTAATGGATCAAAACCCATTAAATGGTAGACCTAGATCTAGTTAGTAATAAAACAATTTTTTTTTATCTAGGTCGAGTCATTCTAGCACCCACATAGCAGCACAAGTCCAAAACTGAGAAAAAGATAGTTTTATTTTGAAGAAAAAGCAACTTACCTCTTATAGCGATGATTTTGAGTTTTAAGAGGGTCAAGGGATAATGCAGTACAACTTATAAAAAATAATGAGAAGAAAATTAGTTCCCTGAAAATAATTATGGCCATGTATAAAGAATACAGAGTCATAAATCATCCTATAAGTTCAAGAAAACATCAATTTCCATGAAAGAAATATTATGCTAAATCTGGGCTAAACAACTAGCTCAACTCGAGTAATCAAAAGCAAAGGTTAATGGCATAATATCACGAGAGTTCAAAACAAATCTCAATCTATGGAAACATAAAATTATTTTCACAATAAAAACCAAATCATATGGAAAAATACACAACCTTAATTTGCCTTATGGGTAGAGTAGAAAAGATCTAAGTCGATACATACCTAGAAAGTTATACAAGCTCAAATCCACTCTAAGAATCCACTATATATCCCAGGACATTCAAATACAAATATTCAAAAATTATACAAGCTAACAGTGGGATATTTCAAGTAAAAAAAACTAGAGCCATGGGGGCCTGTAAAAAAAAATTGTCAGGGCTTCGCCAGTCACGTGGATCATCAAGTGCATATAAAAAATTATTAGGTTTTCAAGCTTTTTTCCATCAAAAATTGACTAACGAGTTCATTAACTCAACCAAAGTCAAATATTTAACATGTGGGGTCATAAGAAAAAATCTAAATGTAACCTGGGTTAAGCTTCCACCTACAACACCATGATGGTTTAATTTATCATAGAAATGGGACCAAACAAATCAAATGAATGATTAAGGCTTTTAAACCATAGTCCATCATGACAGTCGAAAGGGATGAGCAATGTTTTAATTTTTTGACCTTAGCAAAAACCATAGTGCATAATATGTAATTATCTAGGGGGATTTTCATTATAATGAAAGCATTTGCATGGGTCATGTTGGTGCTCAATTTGATCTCACCTCGTTTGTCCTTGAAATTCTTCAGTTTGTTGGCTCTGTCGTGTTTTTTATCTCCACGTATTGATGCATGAAAAATCTGTCCTCCATTTGGTTTCCATAATCAGTCCCTTCCTTAGTCGAGGATCACTTAAAGCCCATAATTTGTTTTTCGTTCCTCTGTCCATGTGAAAAGATCTGTAAGTTGGGCGAAAACTTGGGTTTTTTTCCCTTCCTTCCATTTTCCACAGTCATGTTTTGTTGTCCCCATTGTTTTTGTCCCAAATATATGTGGAAACGTGATTGGATGCAGCTCAGAGGATCATATTTGGGCCTTATAACATTTCCAAAATCTTTATCCTTGAAGAACGATTTGTTTCTGGGCTCAAATGGTGATTTTCCTGCATTTTACGATTTAACAGGTGTGTTTTTCCCCATCAAATTTATATCTCAGCATCTGTGGAAATGTGGCCCTTTCTCATTGGATGTGGCTCGGTGGGGAAATTTGAAACTCTAAGGCACGATTCAACTCAAAGCTTGTCCACGTGGAGGGTCGGTGTTCATCTAAAAATTCACCTTTCGGTTTGACCTTAGAGTTACGCTGGGGAGACACGTGTAGGTTTCCGCTGCCTTGCCCAGACTTAGATAGTATTTTCATTTAGCCGATATAGATTTGGTAGACCATGGACACGTGGAGGGTCGGAACTCATTTTAGGATCCACCTCAGGTTCCTACCTTAACAATTGTGACAGGGAGACACGTGGACGTTTTCACTACCTTTCCAAGATATAGACAAATTTTTCATGCGATCGGTATAGTTTTTGCAAACCATGGACACGTGGAGGGTTGACACTCATTTGAGTATCCACCTCAGGGTCCCACCTTAACAATTGCGATAGGGAGACATGTGGAGGCTTCCATTTGCTCCATTCTATACTTAAACTTTTCGAAGAAATTTTCTAAGGCCTGGGACACGTGGAGGGACCGTGCGTGTTTGGGGACCGGCCCCTAAATTTTATTTTGAAGAAGTTCTAGGAGAACACTTGGAGGCTTCCAATCACTCTGCCCTTACTTGGACTTTTTAATGGCCAAGGAAAATTGTCTCAAACTCTAGACACATGCCACCTTCTAGTGATCGTTCAACATTTTTAACAACTCTTTCAGACTGAGACACGTGGTGAGACTGCACTTGTTTGGGGTTTCTACTTTTGGGGACCATCTCCACTGTGGGCCATTGAGACACATGGAGGCTTTCCTGGCTCCTTTTTTACTTAAATTTTTCCAAAGGCCAAAACAAATTTTTCTTGGGCCCAGGGCATGTGGAAGGCCCGCGTTTGTTTGGAAACTTTCCCCCTAATACTCTCCCTTGTAGGGTACCCAAGGACGCACGGTGGATGGCTATAAAATAAAGTAGAGAAGGGGAAGAACAAATGGTTGATGTGCATTTCACCTATTTTTCTACCATTTTTTCTCTAAGACTCTTGGAGATGTGAATACGCACTATTTTTCATAATTTTGTATGAAATTTCTTGTCATTTTTGTCTACAAAGTGTCATTAAATGGATTCAAAACTTAATTTGTGAGTCCATGGATTGTTAATGTCGGATAATTTTAATGTTGGATTGCTTCGAGGCACATGCAAAATGAGAATTACCAGAGGATTATGTGGGATAGAGTTGCAGAGGAAAAAGAGGGAAAAGGATGAAATGATGAAGGTTGCAGGTGCAGTAGATGAAAAAGGTATTACCTCGAGGGTGAAAAGGATTACTTGTTAGATCCAGCTGTGCAGAGCCTCGAGAAAATGATTAGAACAAGGATTTATCACATGAAAGAATCATAATGATTAGAAGGATTTCTATAATCCTAGTCATTAGTCGAAGGACTAAGAAATTGAAGCATTCATAATTGGTCCCACCTGGCGTCTTTCGGATCAATTTGTTAAACGCCCCTTTAATCAGGAATTGGTAGGCAAGCAGGTCCCTTGATATATACTTTTTGGGGTAAAATTTGGTTTTGAGTAGTGAGTGAAATGTTATACATTCCAATGCGAATACTCTTTTGCAAATGGTGGGGTTGAATTTCTAAGAGAAAGTTTGGAGAAAAGTTTTCCTTCTTCAATACCATCTGCGATACCTGTTAATTTCCTCGTTTTGTGTTAAAGTTCTATCATGTCAATTTGGAGAGTTGCAGATCTTAAGAGAAAATTTGAGAAAAGTCATCTTCTTGAGAGACCAATCTGAGATAACCTATTAATTTCTTCTGTGTTAGATTTTATATCATGTCAAGTTGGTTGCAGATGTATAGCCATTGACGAGCATTGAGATTGCTCTGGAAGCTTTCCCCTGCTGATGAATCTAAGAATTTTTTAAATTAATTTGTGTCAATCTTGGAGCAATTAGTTTTTGCTTTGTTTTAGAATGTCTGCAAATAGTTTTTCTTGTTCCTATTGCAATATTATATTGAAATATTTTTGAAATCACACAAGACATCATCCCTATGATAGTTTAGTGGAATTTTCAATTTCATTTCAAGAAGAGCCTTCATCCTATTTTGAGATAAACAAATTAAAAATCACTTCACTATCATTTTTTGATAAAGATTATTTGTAAGTATTTGGGTGTACCTTAGGCATGATTGATAAGAGATTTTGGTGTTTAATTGAGTCTTTTAACTTGATCCTTCATGTTAGATTCTCAAATATTGTATGAAAACATACTGATCTTGGCCTCCATTGAAGCACACCTTCTAGTTGAAGGAATGTCTTAACTATTCTGAAGATTTATGTTGTTGACGTATCCATTGTTGTGAAGTTTCTCAAAGATTTGGTATAATCAACTTTATCCTAATTAATCTCCCACCAAAATCATTCAAAAATCATGAATCCATCATAAAATACCCCTGTTTTCCCTGTATATCCACAAAGGAACAAAATATATTTACTAAAATATGCAGAACAATCAGGATTTAATAATTTCTGTAGTAACCTTAGGCATGTTTTGAAAGTATCTCCATCTTTTAGAAGTGAAAACTCTTGAGCATTAAATTATGGAGTATTGACCTTATTTTCCCAAGGTTTTCTTCATAAAATTTATGCAAAAGAAGGATATCTCCATCTCCTTAATCAAACAAAGGTTACACTACGAGTCCTCTAACCCTGGTCGAAACACACGGCCTAAAGTAGTGATGATATTTCAAATCCTCTTGAAGGTGTTATCCATCTCTCCACAAATATGAGTGACAAAGGTCCATTTAGATCTCATCCTTGGCTACAAAATGACACACATTATGATCTATCTGTCTCTAAGCTCCATGTCAAATCTGTGATGTTGCTTAGCTTAAAAAAGAGAAATTTTTTGGATACCAACAGGTCAAATCCCCTTCACAATGAGGAAAGAGACATAATAACCTTTTCATGCATAGGTGGCATTGGGAAAAAGATACAAATAAATAATTATCAAAATATGATCACTTTTCCATGCAAAAAGTGTCATATCAACTTAGAAAAGGAAATTTGATTATTTAATCTTATAGATGAAGACAAAATCATGCCATGCATGCACTAGAGACAGAACGGTGTCACGTCAAGTACAAGACAAAAGACATGCACTTGATAAAGGCAGTTTGCACATGAAGACAAGGATAAAACTAACAGTTAAATAGTCACTCAAAAATTATCTTAGCCTTCCGAAAGTAACCGTACACATCATACAACTAGAGAATAGTTAAATCAGTTTGACTTGGGGTATTTTTGGAAAATTGAAGTTTTTTTTTGCATTGTAACATTCTTGCATGCTTATTATTAGCCCTTTTTTAAAATCAAGTTAATGGATATTAATTTCATACAAGCACTAGTAAGACTTAAGTATATTTTTATGGGGGTTGGTGAATACTTTTCTATTTATTGTGTGCACTTGCAAGGCACTGTGGAGGAATTTTTTTATTTAGTGAGTGCTATAACAATTTTTTTGAGAATTGGTCCTAAATGAGAACCAGTTACTTTGTTTCCTATTATTTGCAGTGGCATGCTTTGATAGTAATTATTTTGAATTATATTCCCTGAATTAATTAATCTTGTTTATGCTATTTACCTTGCTGTAAATTAAAGCTTTCCGTTAATTTTAGTTTTCAATTATTTGTTGTGTTGTTGTGAGAAGTCCCTCACAAAAAATTGTTTGCCTTGAGCTTAGCTTAAAACCATTAGATCGTTTCTTATTTAACTTATTCTCGGTATATTTTGCATGTTTCTAAGTCAATCCCTCAATACTTTAGGTGTATCACCCCCATTTAATTACAGTTTTAGCCATCTCTTTTACCCTTAAACCCCACAAGTTTTAGTTTTAGGATACATCCAAAGAAGGAACTAGCCTTGTAAATGTAGAGATTCACCTCAAATTAGGGAGACCCACAGCTCATGAGGTGTCTGAATTTTATCTATAAAATTCAGGGAGAAGTAAAGTTAGAAGATTTTCCAACCCTCAAAAAGGGTGTAGTTATGAAAGATAATATTTTTTGGTACGCTCGGTGGGACGAGAACAACAATTGATAAGTTATAAAAATATAATATTCAAATAATAATTCATTTGGTGACTCCGTAAATAATTTGAGACCAATATTTTATCATGTTCCATGTCTAAAGTGACTACAAGATCATTGGTAATAATAATTCCTGCTAATTATATTTCATTACCTTTGAATTGTACTAGAATAAGAAGATTTGGAAACACCTTACCTTATAACAAGATCAAATTTTACAACCCCTCCTTCCCTTGGACTTAATCTTGTAATTTGGATCCCAATTATTCCAATGGCTCAGCAATGACAATGATATTTTGTTACATTTCAAAATTGTAGCCTTTTATTAATTGTTGTTTACAATGATATACTGACTGCTGCCTTAAAAGGAATTCCATCATTTATGGGTGAAAATCGGATTACCCCTGCTAAGCATATTAGAGATATTTCAGCCCTCTGTTCAGTCTATAATATTACTCATGAAGATGTAGCCATAATACTATTTGTTAATTCTTTCAAAGCACAAGCCCTTCAATGGTAGATAATTTTTAAACTAGGTATAATAGCCACTTGGGATCAATCCGGTGAAGCATTATGCAAACAATTTGATGATAAATCTTATCATATATGTTATAAAGAAATTGTCCACAATTAAACGTTCCCTACACGAGTTTATGAAAATTTTCAAGTTAATATTTTCTACGACATGGGAAAAAATACCTCCTACTGTTAATCCTTAAGTTGATCATGCATTTCTTCATTATCTCAGAGCTTTAAACAGTGATATTACAACCATGATACAGTCCATGGGAGGATTTACACTCCCAATAGCTTATGCCATTATATAAAGGCTGAAAAAAACCTTATTCAAGATGGAAAATTAGCTCCAAGGCCTTCTATGCTTATTAGTTCATATCTATCCCCTATTCCACCACCTATTGAATGGGTACATCCTACTTTAACTACTATAACAACACAATCAAATGACCTTACTGAGATACATAAGACCTTGAAAAGATTTAGAAATAAGCTAACATCAATAGAGAACAAAATAACATAGTTTCCTAGGCCTTACCAAGCTCCTTTTGAAGAAAATAGGTAGCCATATCTGCAAAATAATAATTAAAGACATCTTTTTCAGAAGATACAAAATGATTTTAAGGCCGCCCTTAGTACTTCTAGTGCTCTTATACCAATTAATATGGCCTAATAAGATTGGTGTACTCCTTGCAATCAAAAGCATCATCCTTCTAGTTGTTCAAATGCTCATTTGAATATGAATCTTGTTTCCTAATCCCAATCTGAAACATTATTTATATAGTCTGTGGATAACTAGATAATCAAAGTCAAACACATCCAGATAAAACTCTTGTTAGATTCGATGAGGATGATTTTTGTAAAGTTATGACTAGATCTCATAAAAGAGTTAAAGATGAAGAAAAAAACTAGAAAGATCTTATTTTACCAATGGTTACTGATAAAACTATAGGTATTCCTATTTCAGCCTCTAAAGAGTGGAAAAAGAAGGAAAAACCAGGACCTAAAAGCTTATTTATACCGTAGATTACAAAGACATCAGAAGCAAATCTACTTTTCTAAAGCTTATTCAAATACTTTTGCGACATCATTGAATATTTTTGAAACTATGAAAAATCATAACATGAGTAATTCATTATAGGATGCTCTTAATATTCTAGGAAAGCAGGATATCCTTGTAAAAGAGCTTGCTAAGTTACAGATTTCTTCAAAACTAGGTGACAAAAAGCATGATAAAGTCGATTCAAGGCTTGGAATAATTGTTCAAGAATAAATGAAAGATCTTAGGTGGATGGTTCAGAAGGTGTGAAATGCACATGACATAAGGATACCACCTCCCTTTTATTTACATCTTATTATTGGGGACCATTTAGTTCACAACTGTATGGTGGACAATGGTGAAATGAACACAATTATGCACAAATATATTGTAGAACAACTTGGGTTATAGTATGAACCAACCAAAAAGAGTGTTTTTCAACTTTATGGGACAACATCCAACAGAGTTGGTGTCATAAAAAAGCTATAGGTAACTTTGCATCTTTTTCCAAATGTTTCAATTCTTCAAGGTATAACAATTGTGTTTCTGTCACCCTATTTTTCTCTCTTCCTGTCAAGGGACTTTTAAAAAAAAGGTAGGTGGTTATCTCTCTTCTCATTGGTATTATATTTTTCTTCACCACAAGATATGGAACTGAAGTAACATTGAATTCAGATCCATTAGCTAAGTTCCACAATGAACCTCATGTTTCAAGTGTTGTTGCAAATTATGTAGCCATAGATCAGGATGATTTTTATACTAATGTAAAAATTTCTTGTGTGGTGGGTGTTTCTATCTTTTTTATAGATGAAAAAATTCAAGAACAATATGCTTCTGATCCTTACAAAGAATTATAAGAGGGCTTACTTGGTGTTTATTGTCTTCACGAAGAAAACATGCTTATTACTTTGATTTCAAAAACAGAAAGTAAAGATGAAGGTAGATGGCAGTTACATTTTGATGGAGCAAAGAATAATAAAGGAAAAGGTGTAGGTTTTCTTCTTACTTCCCCTTCATAACAAAGGTATTTTTTCAATTTTAAGACTGCAATTGTCATGTACATGTAATGTTAATGAATATGTTAATGAATATGGCCTCTAATGGGCTACATATAAAGCAATCAAAACATTACAAGTTTTTAGTGATTCTGAGTTATTCATCAATCAAGTTAAAGACTAAAATTTTTGCAAAAATCCACTGCTGAAATATTACAAACACAAAGTTCGTGATTTAATTTATTATTTTTGAGCGTTTAACATACACTTTATCACAAGAGACAACAATAAGCATCCAGACAGACATTCAGCAGTTGGAGCCAGCTTTGAAGTGTTAGAAAAGATGCAAAATGAAAAAATTCACCCACACATAAAGTTGGTAATCAAACTTTTAGTTCCTAATAATGAAGAAAATTGGTATGTTTTCGAAGATAACAAACAAATCTGTAGATTTCTGTAAGAAGAGGCTGAATTTTCATCAGCAAAGCAAGCTAAATTGCAACACCAATATGAAGAACAAATTATATAGCTGAAGTCAAATAAATTTCCCTAAGGGCTTGTCACTTTGGAGGGAATTTTTAGTTATCATGATTAGCTCAGAAAAGACATGTTAAATTTCTACCCATCATGATAATTATGAAGAGATCTCAATTATTGAAAGTGAAACATTACAGATTGGAAATATATATTCCTTTGTAGAAAAGAAATCTTTTGCTAACTTATGTAAATAATTTATTGATGTATTTGTTTGGAAATACCAAGATCTGAGAGGTTTTGATCCTATTTTGGCTTAGCATACCATTGAATTACAACTAAACTCAAATCCTGTAAGGTAGAATAAATGGCCTATAAATCCAAAAATTAAACCATGTATGAGGAATGTGTTATCCAAGCTAATTCATTCAGGAATTATTTTCCCCATTAAATATTCAAGTTGGGTTACCAACCTTGTGTCTATTAGGAAAAAGAATGGTTAAATCCAATTATGGGTGGATTTTAGGGATCTTAATATAGCTTCATTAACATATCATTACATGTTTCCCAACATGGATCAGATTTTAAGAAAAATGTCATGTTCAGACAAGTTGTTCCTATTAGATGGATACAATGGATAAAATCAAATTCTTGTACGTGAAGAAGATAGGTGTAAGACAACCTATTGGTACCAAAATTGATTCTCCCTCAGAAGCTTAGAGAAAAGCACATCATGTTGTGTGTTATTTTGTAGCCGAGGAAAAATGCAGCTTTCTCTTTATCACTCAGATGTGGAGAAATGGGTAACACCCTTAAGAGGATTTGATCTATCCTCACTACTATATGGTTGTGCCTGTCAACCAGGGTGAGAGGACCCTTTTCTAGCCTGTTATTTGTGGAGGAGATGGATATTTCCTTATTTACAAAGTTATTAAGAAGACCTTGAAGAAAATATGATCAATACAACAAAAATTTAACTCTCATGAGTTGTCACCCTAGATAATTGAGGTATTTTTAAAGCAAGGTTTAGGATACTAAAGACAATGAAAACTAGATTGCTTCCGTATGTTTTGGTAATAGAAATTATGCATTTGTACACACACAGGACAAACAGGGGTAGTATGGAATGGATTGGTTGTTTATAAATGAATTGTAGTGGGAGGTGAGGCAGAATGGACTTTGATTTGCTAGATCTTTGAGAGATTTTACAAAAAATGAAAGGTTTGATCAACATAATGCTTCAGAATAGCTAAATGTTCCTTTAACATGAAAGTGTGCTTCAGTGAAGCCCATATCAACATGTTTTCACACAAACTTTAAGAATCCAAAATGAAGGATCATATTGAAAAACTTAATTGAACATTGTCAACATTTGTTTTATCATGCCTAAGGTACCCTTAAAGGCTAACAAACAATTTTATCATCATGCTAGGAGTAAAGTGATTTTAAATTTGTTTATTTCACTATCAAATGAAAGCTATTATGATAAATGAAATTACAAATTCCATTAAACTATGACAAGGATAATATCTTGTGTGATTCACAAAGATTTCAATGTAAGATTTCAATGGGAACAAGAAAAATTGTTTGCAGACATTCAAAAATCAAGCAAACACAATTTTTCTCAAAAATCAAACACATGTTTACTCATAGTTGATTAAATGCATCAGCATCAGAAAGTTTCTAGAAAAATCTTAGAGCTTGTCAATGGCTGTACACTTGCAACAAACTTGACATGATCAAATTTAACACAAAAGAAGTAAACAAGTTCCTCAGATGATTTCTTAGAAAAGTGGGCTATGCCAAAATTTTCTCTTAGGAATTATCTCCTGACCTCTAACACTCCAACAATTTGCATGAAAAATTTATGTAATTTATAACATTTAATCTATGACATATTTTTCCCCCCAAAACCAAAAACATTCAAAGCACCATTGCTTGTTACGATTCTGATCGTGATTCCCAGAATCATATTTGTAAAAATTTGTCAGGTGCTCAGAGGGAAAATATCTTCAAATATTTCTAGCATTCAATTATTCACCTGGTAAGTCACTCTTCACTTCACAATCTAATTAATTCCTCCTCTAATTTTTCGAACCTCGTTTCTTGCATGCAACGGAAAGATTGGCAAATCAGATCGATTCCGATATTCAGATCACATATTAATGGTAAAATACATTTTCAAATCTTCCCCACAAAACCAAGACATCAACTGGTTTCTTTTGTTCCAAGGAAAGAAAGATCATAAAATCTGACAGTCAGATTACATCTTTATGGTAAAAGACGTTTTAAGATCTTCCCCACCAAATCAGGATATGAAATTAATTTTTCTCTTCATTTGGCATGTAGGAGACACTAAGAAATGATAAAAAATCATAAAATTTCACATCCCCAAGAGCTTTGGAGCAAAAAAATAGAAAATCAGATACAGACGTCCAATTGTCGTCGATTTCCCTTTTGAATTTTTACCGTCTATGTGGGAAATCTGAGTTAAAACATGCTTGGGGGTTTCTTCTTACCTTTTACAACTTTTTGGAAAAAATGTAAAATTTCTGATTTTTCTCCGCCCCTCCACCTTTGAAACATGCACTTGACACATGTCCCAATGTGGGTCCCAGAGGAAACGCGGCTCAATTCTACTATTTTACCTCGTTTTTGGCAAGCGGAAAATTTTCCAAATTTCCCCACTTCTCCACCCTTTCGCCTTTAGTTTCTGATGTGGGTTCCAATGGATCCGAACTTCCTTTTTACACTTAAACCCCCTTTTTCAGAAAAAGGAAATATTTCCAAATTTCCCTAGAAAGTCCGCACCTCCGCTGTTGACTGAAGAAAATTTTGACTATTCTTTGTCAGGTTTACGAGACATATTGATGAATTTAATATTTTTAACAATAAGGGGAAAAAAATCCAAGTTTCCTCCGATGGCCCGCCTCCCCACCTTTTGACTTTTCAAACCGCCACGCGTGTCAATGGTGCATTTTGAGATGGTCCTGAAAAGTAGAGACCCCAAACAAGCACGGGCTCAACACGTGTCTCAGTCTAGTATAGCCTGTTAAAAAGTTTGAAAGTTTAGTGGAGGGCACCATGTTTCTAAGGTCTAACACATTCTTCCTCGGCCGTTGAAAATTCCAAGAAAAAAGGTAGAGTGAGTGGAAGTCTCCAAGTTTCCTCCTGGAACTTCTTCAAAATAAAACTCAGGGGTCAGTCCCCAAACATGCGTGGTCCTTCCATGTATCTTAAGCCTTTTAGGAAGTTTCTTAAAAAGTCTAAGTAAAGGAAGGCCCAGTGGAAACATCCACGTGTCTTTATGGCGCAACTTCAAGATGGTCCCCAAGAGTGAAGACTCTAAATGAGTGTGGGCTGACCACGTATCCCAGGCCTTAGAAAATTTCTTCAAAAATTTTAACTACAGAGCGGAGCTGGAAAAATCCTCCACCTATCCCTATATCACATTTTTTAAGGTGGGACCCTAAGGAAAATCTTCAAATGAGTGCCATCCCACCATGTGTCCATGGCCCGAAAAAATTATACTAGCTGCATGAAAAATTTGTCTAAGTCTGAGAAAAGCAGCGGAATTCTCCACGTATACAACTGATGCAACTCCAAGGCCAAAAAAAGAGGTGATTCTTCAAATGAGCATTGTTCCTCCACATGGAGAGGTTTTGGGTTGAAATGATCCACAAAGTTTTAGAGTGTCCGGTCGAGCTGCATCCAACCAAAAAGGGCCACGTTTCCACTGATACAGAGATTTAATTTTGAGGGGAAAAACACACCCGTCAAACCGTAAAAATGCAGGGGAACCACCGTTGTAGCTTGGAGATGAAGTTTTATTCAAGGAAAGAGGATTTAGAAATTTTGTAAGGTTCACACATGATCCTATGAGCTACATTCAATTATGTTTCCTTAGGTATTTGGGACAAAAAATTGCAGGGACAACAACACATGTCTGTGGAAAATGGAAGGAAAGGAACAACCAAAGTTTTACCCCCAATTTACATACACCTTCACATGGACAGAGAAACGAAGAAAAAATTCTAGATTTTCAACTGATCTTCGACCAAGGAAGGGACTAATCATGGAGACCAAATGGAGGACAGAGTCTTCGAGCACCAACATGGGGAGATAAAAAATGTGAAAGAGGCCACAAACTGAGGGATTTTAATAGCAAACAGGGTGAAACTAATTTGAGCACAAACATCAGCTTTGACTTAGGGATGGGAACTCCATGTGAGTGAAACAAGAACCAAATAACAAATCAAGGGGCCAAAAAACATCCATTGGGAAAAGGAGTCAGCTTGCAAAGCAGAAAACCATAACCACATCCTAAAAACGAACCAAGAAACCAACAAAACCAGGTCACCAAGGACTAGAATGAGAAAAAACACAAAAGACATAAAGCAAACAATGAACTATACACTATACAAATGATGCTCACCTTGATTTTGGGGAATCAATCAAGGAAATGTTTCAAATGCATGCCATTAATAGGTAATTTAAGTAATTCCCCATCCAAGCCCTTCAAGAAGAAGGTATGTTCACCAATTTGAATGTCAATGAAGTAAGGGCCCATCCATAATGCATGAAATTTACCACGCTTTCCCTTATCTTCATGCATGCTATCCCATAGCAACACAAGATCTCCAATGCTGAAAGCTCTAGGTCACTTTCTTGTTAAATAACTTCTTCAATTTTTCTCTAATCTTCAGATGCCTTTGGTGAGATGCCCTCCTTTCTTCATCAAATTAAAAAATCTGGTTAATGCAAGCATCATATGGACTAAATTCTTAATCTTCTAGTTTATTGAAATGAATTTAATATAAGGACAATTGCATATGCAGGGGTAGAAAGAGCTTGAGTTTTATACACTAATTCAAATGGAATTTTTCCAGTAGCTCTTTTAATAATAATTCTATTATCCCAAACAACAAACTTGGACTGCTAACTCCACCTCCTTTTGTTACACCTCCAAGGTTCTCCTAATGATATTTAATATTTTTTTATTGGTGGAATCTTCTTGTCCATTTTCCTTGGGGTTTATAGTTGGAGGCATATGTCAAATTGATCCCATATTCTTTATACATTACCACTAAAGGTTTAGTTTTGAAGCTTATGGAATTGTAAGCAACAATTTTAACGGGCACTCCAAACTTGCAGATGATATGGTTCGGCATGAAGTCCATAATAATTTGGTGTGTTTCTCTCTTGGTGGGGATTGCCTCCACCCATTTAGTGAAGTAATAAGTGGCTACAAGATTCCACTTATGGCCAACACTTGAAGGGTCTAAAATATCAAAAATGAAATCCTATTCCCCATTGCTTAAACAAGGCTTCAATTGATACAAGCTGCAAAGGAAGGGAGCTTGAAGCTTTCAGTCTTCTAGAAAAACAATAGTAACTCTAACATATTCTAACCAAAAAAGTTTTATCCTTGAAAAGAGTTTGGCCATCAATAACTAGCCCTCAAGATCTTGTGTGTTGTGACTTTTCCAGCAAAATTCCCCCCACAAACTCCTCCATTGAGATCAACAATTATCTTGGGTGCTTCATCCTCAGTAATGCACATTAAGATAACTCCCTTAGGGTTCTTCCAAGGTAACACAAAATTAGTAATGACATATTTCTAGGAAGCCAAATTAAGAGCCCTCTTCTGTTTTTTACTCAAATACTCAGGGCAGTATAGATGTCTAAGATAAAAAATTATATCTTTGTACCATTCAGAACTCATCAAATTTTCAATGAAATCTACCCTTCATTCTTCTACTTCATTCACCTCAATAGTTTGCATGTTTCTCTCAACCATAAGTTTAGCTAAGCCCAAACCCCTTACCTATTTCTTGGTTTGGATATCCATGTCATACTCCTGCAACTTGTTCACCCATCTGCATCTTTTTCTTGAGACCTCCATCTATGATAAGACATATTTCACCATGGTTTGGGGAACATAAGCAACAACTTTAGAGCTCAAAATGTAAGTTCTTACAACCTTTGTTGCTTTTACCAATGAAAATGTTTTCTTGTCCATAATGGTGTACTTCAACTTATCCCCTTCCAATGTCTTACTGAAAAAGGTAATCTTCCTCTCAGCCCCTTCATCATCCTTCTGCAACAAGACAAATGCAATAGTGTTCTTTGAAGAAAAATAAAACATCTAAAAAGGATTCTTATAATCTAGAGATGCGAAAACAAGGGCATGCTTTAATGTGTCCTTGATCCCATTGAAATCCTAAATGTTAGCCTCTTCCTATTTGATAACTTGTTCCTTCTTTAGCATGCAAGTAATTGGAATGGTCAACAAAATTTTTTTTGATATGAATCTTCTGATAAAACTTATTTTCCTATAGAAGGACTGAATTCCCTTCTTGGTTCTTGGAATTGGGACCTTGCTAATGGCCTATACCCTCTCAGGAGCAATCATGACACTATCCTTTGATACAATGTGACCAAGAAACTTGGCCTTCTGCACTCCGAAATGGCACTTCATTGGATTGAGTGAAATTTCATACTCTTTGCATCTTATCAACATTTTTTCCAAGTGCTGCAAGTGATCACTCTTTCTGGAAAACAAAGTCACATCATCTTGGTAAACAACAATAAAATCATTAATGTAACCAGCAAAAGGAACATCCATTGCTCTTTGAAAGGTTGCTCCAAAATTCATCAAACCAAAGATAATTCTAACATAGACATAAGTTCCCCAAGGAGTGGTAAAGTTTGTCATAATTCTTTCTGATTCCTTCATAACCACATGATTATAGCCAGAGAAACCATCCAAGGTGGAAAGTAGCTCATAACTAATCACTAATTGTAGTATGCTATCCATGTTTTGTAAAGGATAATTATCCTTCATTGATGCTTTGTTCAGTTTTCTAAAATCCATGCACAACTTGATATCACCATTATTTTTTCTTACTAGCACTAAGTTTGCAACCCAAGAAGAATACCTTGTTAGCTAAATGATCCCTCCATCCCTTAGTTTCTTCAGTTCTTCTTGAATTTTAAGAGATAGGAGTGGATTGATTGGCCTATGTTTCTTCCTGAATGGCTTTGCATTATATTCTAAAGGAATTTCATGCTGAAATAGATCCTCTCTATATGCCTTCAACTCAGAATAAGACCAAGATGAGCAGTTCTTATATTTTTTCATCAACTGGACATATGACTGTTTTTCCTCCTTGTCCAGATTTCTTCCCAACCAAATTTTCCTAGGTTTCTCCTTTATACCAAGTTCATGCTTCTAAAAATCCCTTGAGGCTGTTATATGTCTCTTAATAATGCAATCAACATTGTCAAAGTTTTATTCAAGAGCAACCAAACCTCTAGGAATGGTATTAGTTTTCTGTTGGATGATGTCTTTTCCAAAAAAAGTCTCTTTACCTTCTCCTGCACACATCATTGGATCCCATTCAATACAATGATTAGAAAAATCCCCTTTTTTATACACAAATCATTTGACCTAAGCGTCATCGTCAAAACTTTGTCAATGTTTAATGTTGTCAGGGACATATGGCCTTGTTAACAGTTCAACATCGTATTCACAATATGGAGACATTACACGATTATCAAACCGAGATCCCAATACTGGAATCTCTTCTGCCATAACATTGAACTTCCTATCATGATGCACAATGTTAAATGAATCAAAAATCTCAATCAAGTCCCAGACTGCATGCTTGTACTGTTTCATTCTCTAATTTTTAGTAGCATACAATTTTCTGATATTTTAACAATTAGTTTTGAATCTCCCTTAACAATGATGTCTTTAACATAGTATTTCCTAGAAATTCTCAAACCTAACAACAATGCTTCATACTCAAAAAATTGTTTTAGTACACTCAAAGTTAAGTTTGAAAGAAAAAAAAACTCTTCCAAGCTTGGGGAAATAAGAACTACACTAGCTCAATTTCCAAATTTGGAGCAAGCTCCATAAAAAAAAAAATTCCATGGAGATCCTACTTGTTCAAGACTCTTAAATTGATCCATTTTGTTCTCTTTCCCATCAGCAAATCCAATAAAGTTATCGGCATCAACACTTGTGTACAACACTTCATAGGATGCATTGTTGGGATCTTCAATGAGGTGCAACATTTTGTTTTCTCCATACAACTTGACAAGGCTGTCCTTAATTGGGATGGTGGCATAGGACATATCAATTTGAACACTCCCACCGACACTTACAACTAATTTTCTAGACAAGATCATACCCCACTTGGTTGGCCAATTAACAATAACAACATCAAGTTTCAAGTTCCTACCCAGATAAGCTGTAAGTTGTACCACCAAACCTTTCAAACAACCCACCACTGGCACCTCTCTAGAATCCATGGTAGTACACTTCCCATATAATGTTGTTACTTTGATATATCTAGTTCATTCATGACTTCCATAGGTAGAACATTGTATGATGCTCCCGAATAAAACATACAATTATGTAGCAATTTGTCCTTAATGATTAGAGTGGTGAAGAATGGATCTACATTTAGTTGAGACTCTACCAAGGATGTTCCCAAATAAACCTTAGGTGGTTCACCTAGCTCTTCCAATAATGGTGGTGTTTTTATCTCTTTAATGATTAGAAGGGTCTGCATAATGTTTACATTTCTACCTGGGAGTACTTGTCTCTTCTTTCAATCCCAAATACTTAAATTACCTCTTCTTGTGCTTAGGAATCCTAGGCATCTCAAAAATTGGAACACTAACTGTTATTTGACTAAAACCTTTGGCAATGTCATGTCGAACACACTTTGGCAAGGCAACACTGGAAGGGATATTGACTAACTCATCAGATGGCACTGGATTTTTGACATTTTGAGCATGAGAAGTATGAATCTTGTTTGCGACATCAAGGCCTTTGGAAGGTATATATTTCTTAGGAACCTCTTTAGGAATATTAGTAAGCAATGGAGTTTTAGGTTTGGCTTGAGGCCATGCTCCTTTGACAACTCTACTCCTAGGATTATAATCCTTTTCTTGAGAAACAACAACGTTCATCAATAATTTCCTATCCTCCTCAGATGGGATTCCTCCATCATACTTATTTATCATTAAATCTCTTAACTATTGAAAGTCGTTACTGGGCAATTCAAAAGCTTTTACAATATCTATTTCTAAATTATGAGAGAGAGGAAGAAGAGGTACTCAGTGAATGCAATCCCAAAAATTAGCACCAGTTCTAGCACTTATTACCTCAGTTGAAGTTGCTTCTTACTGTGAGCTTATAGAGAACTCCATCATGCATGCATCATCATCAGTGTTATCATCATCATCTTCCTCTTCAACTTGCTGATCTACTTTAGATGGAGCATGCGGCATGAAACAACTATCTAACCAGTCAATTACATTTGTTTATTTAGCAACAATAACTCTGGAAGCCAAAGGATCATGCACCATTTTGTTTTCCCTAGCTTGGGGATGTCTATTTGTAGATCCCATGGGTCCCTTGCCTCTATCATCAGATCTCTGCTCATTCCTAGGATGATTAGAAAATATTTCTTGGCCTTGTTGCTTATGCTGGCCTTGTGAACTCTACCCAATTCCTTTCTTTGGCCAGGCTAATTTGTATGAGATTTCTTTGGCAGCCCCTACCAAAGTTTTCACAACTTCCTCCAAATCAGTAGCCTTACTTGCTTGAGGTTATTCCAGGTTAACCAGTTTCACACCTTCCATCTTAGGTGGTTTTTCAATTGCTTTAATGTTATTCTCAATTTGTAGAGCAATGGTAAAGGCCCGCCTCAAATTGGTAAGGTTTTTGTCCCTCAAATAATAAGTAGATTTCTTATCAAATGCATCTTAATAATCTATAAGGAAAGATTCATCACAGGAAATCTCCTCAATTTCTTATTAAATCTAGTGTTGAAGTCATGCACTGACTCATTAGGATTCTTTTTAATATTTTCAAATTCTGAAAAAAGAAACATAGGGTCCGTTTTGTCACCATAATGTAATCTAATAGAATTATCCATTTTGGTCTAAGAATCAATGGAATTATCTAGCAAAGCTTTATACCAGTCCCTTGCATCTTCTTCCAAAGTATGGATAAACAATTTGATATGTACGTCTTCAAATTTAATCTCAAAGTCTTCCATCATGTTGATTAAAAGCTTTAAGTGCTGATCACCAGTTATAGCATTATTTCCTTGGAACTTTGGTAGTCTATTTATTACATCTTGGGGAACTGCATTTGGATAACCAGACATCCTTCTAAAATTTATAGGACCAAAAGTATTTACAATAAAAGAAGGTCTGGGTGGGGGATGGGCCATATTTTTCTGAGGAGGTGACCTTGGAGGAAAATCAAATTGATAAGGGACATGATCTGAAAACATGTGTTGTGTTTTTTTTCACTTTTAAAAGTTTTCAAAGATCGTGATTTTCTTAATCAATTTTAAGTATTCTAAGCTCCAAAAATTGATTAAATTATGATTATTATGCATCCATAGAAGTGTGGACAACTTGGATAACAAATAAATAATTAGAAATCTGAAAAACACTCAGATAACAAACAAGATTGTTTATGGGGTTCAGAAATTCCTACGTCCCCGGGTTCGGATTGAACCGATCCATTAATAAAATTGAAGAGTAAGCATAATAACTCTTACAAACAACCAATAATGAATCAAAACCTGCAAATTATCTGATCAATGTCCCAAGAAATCTGAAAAATAGTAGAAACTGTCCCAAGAACGATCTGTGGCTCCTACAGTGTTTTCACAATGTGATCTCCCTGCAACTGTGTTAGAAAAACACCAAAAAGTGGAGATTTAAAAAATTTATATGAAAAAAAATCATATATATGATACCATATCTGAATTATGAACACTTTTCATGTTTACACCAAGTCACATTTCAGACCAGAAGTGCATTGAAATTCATGTTTTCCAACTAGCTGTCTTGTAGATCCCTGCTAAAATATGCATTCAAATCTTCCAAAAATAGTTTAAAACTCAAAAAAAAATATCAAATCTTACATCGTTGGAATCATCTCAAATTTTCCTTCATTTCATATTTTTACTCCGAGTTCCCATTTTGAGAGGAAGGCCTTCAAAAATGGCTTTTTCTGAGATCTGGTCTCTATCCTCCTTTGCACAGACCTAGCCACCCCCTGTATAAGTTGAAACGACCCATTTTATAACCAAGCGACCTTATTTGGTGAGTTGGTTAGTGGATTGGCTTCAGACCTATGAGTTCGGGGGATCAAATCCTGCCTCCTATCATTTTTTCGTGGATTTTTCTTTAATTCCATATTCTAATGTTAAAGCAGTGGAGGTGGTTGGAGTTTTATTGTTTTTTGAGCCATTTTGCATTTTTAATGGGATTATATCCCAAAGTGGCGAATTAGGTAAGTGGGTGAATCCCAAATTTTGTGTGTTGATATTTTTTAAGGCTTTATAAAGCCTTTTCCATGCATGTGAAGTGGTCAAAATACCACGTGAGCATAACCGCTCCCACCTTGATCACCACGTGGATTTCCACGCATGGCTTTAAACCCCCTAACAACCACTTCACCACCTTCTCTCGTCCACGTGGAAGCATAGCATTTGGTAGTTTATTTGGAGTTTTAATACTAATGTTTGAACATTAATATAATATATATATGCGTGGCATATGGAAATAATGTATGGCAAAAAATAATTACAAAGTAATATGAAATTTGACCCACATGATATATGATGAATAAGACCACATGTCGACCCGCGATTGGAAAATCGAACCAACCATTTCATGATTGTCAAATACCAGTGGATAAAACCCTTCAATTTTTTCCAAGCCTTTTGCCACGTGTCGCAGTGCGATTGGTCCAATATTGACAAGTTGACTAGAGTTGACTTTCCCTTTGACCAAACTTTGACCGGACATAACTAGAGCTCCTGATGTCCGTTTTCCACGTTCTCATAGTCATTGGAAAGCTCTCAAGATGATCTTATGCACTAATACCATTTAGGGATGTTTAGGGAACTTTCACAAAATATCCCCTGATCACACCTCCCCACTGAGAAAGGCTTTTTGTCCCAAAAAGTTGTTTATCAACCCAAAAATAATGCTATCTCTTCCTGCATTGCAAAAACACATACAATAACTTGAAATAACATTATAGGTTAATAAAAATGAAAATATTTGATTAGATAATTACATAACTGATCAGATAATAACACCTAATTAAGCTAGTGTTCAACTGAAATGTTGTAACCCTGTCAACTCTGCACACAATTGTGATCTGTCATACCCCACTGTAATGCCATCATAATTAACTGACCAGATAATAAAACCAATTCTATTACAGAAAGATAGTGTTCAACTGTCACTTTGTGATATGGCCGATTACCAAAAATTACAATTCTATAACATAGATCAGTATACAAGACATCTAAACTGCCCACAATTAGGCTAGTGCCCACTGCCCACCTGAAACTGTAACAACTGCAAGTATTCACTATCAGAATATAATAGACTATCAATGCCCAAAAATAGCTATAGTCAACAACTGAATCAACATGAATATGCCAAAACACTGTATCACCATCACAAATAATAAGTAAGATAATAACACCCATCTATAATGGAAGTTAGTCTTCAATTGAAACTTTGTGATTATGCTGATTACAACTGCAAGTTTCAAATTTAGACATGTTACTGATGCCTATCCCTACATAGTGTTTTCAACAATGGAACTACCAATCAATATGAGAAAACAAAACATGAGTATGATGAACCTATCACTCAAATCGTCTCTTCAGTTGTTTTCATTCATTTTCAAAGCTTAAATATCAACTTATGAACAAATCATTATCAATCTACAAGAATCCCTAAAATATAGCTCTAAATTTTTTTTTGCTTGCCTACTATCAACAATTTACTGTAGTGCAAATATAAATTTGATGAGTGTTTTTCCAAACCAATCACTTGGGTTTTTTTGTTTTGTTTGTTTTACCTTCTTAGTACCACAATGAGTTTTAGTTAGGTTTAGCACGGTTGGTTTTACAATATTGTTCTTTTTAACAACTTTCCAATTTTGTTGTTTAGGAACAAACCAACAATCCTTAACATCATTACCATTCCTATTACAATGGGAAAAAATTTAACTTCCCTGTTTTTAGGAGTCTTATCCATTTTACCATTCTCAGAACTCCGTCTACAAGAATGATTCCCCTATGTAGGAGAGGTAACATTATTTCCATTTCTCACCTTTCCTTGGTGAGATTGATCTTTAGCACCTTCCTTATCATTCACAAAAGGCATTAACTTCTTAATCAAATATTTCCTCTTCCAACAATATGCAACAGAATTATTAGTACCTTCACAAAATGTGCAAGGGAATCATATTTCTACCTACCAAAGCTATATTGTTCCAACTGAAAGAGTGTATTAGAATATTTGGGCTTTGATTTTCCCTTAGTGCTATTTTTAGTGTAAGTGGAAGGATTTGGAATCTGATTACCTCTTTTACCTGTTTTCTTACAACTTTCATTGTTCCTCCTGATGGTGGAATCCTACAATTCTAATGGCATAGATCCTTGGCTGTTGGAAGCTTGTCTTCCTTCAGCTGCTTTGGAACTTTCTCCAATTTCCATTTTCCCACTAGAGTAACCCAAACCTGCAAACCAAGGTTGATTCTCTACCTGTATTGGGTTAGCATCACCTTGTCCATTTTTACCAAGGCCCTTTCCATTAAATCCCATCTTAACCATTAGCTTAGACCCAATTCCCTTAGTGTGTTTTTCAAACTGACCCAAAGGAATATCTGAAACTGAATGAGAGGAAGAATTAAAATGCGAACAACTTATAGTGCAATTTTTTGTCATAGTACCTGCATCTGCTTTGGAAGGAATTTCCTTCTTGTGTTCACCTTGTTGCAGCTTTTCCAAGAGGGCATCCTTGGTCCGTACTTCTTCCTGTAACTCTTTAACAAAGCCCATCAACTTCTTGCTCCCTTCAAGCATCTTGTTGACATACTCCTCTTTCTTGGTTATAGAGGATTGTGGCTCAAATTTTAACCACACTATTTCATCTTCCAAGGAATAAAACATTATCTCTCAAGAAATATTTTTCTTCTTGGAGTTGGTGGTTTATGGCTTCAATCTCATCCAGTTGCTCCTTGTTTGGATGACTTGCCCATGATTCCCATTTCCTGCAAACACAACCTGTACTTCCAAAACTGCACACTGAAAAAGAAGATTAACAAGCCCCAAAATGTCTACACACTGAAGACTGAAATCAATATTGAAACTGAAGCCAAATTTCAAAACACAATTAGAATCTAATCCGGCAATCTAATTTCTCTTATACCAAACTTGATTTGAAAACGTGTGTTGTATTTTTTTCACTTTTAAAAGTTTCCAAAGATTGTGATTTTCTTAATCAATTTTAAGTATTCTAAGCTCCAAAAATTGATTAAATTATGATTATTATGCATCCATAGAAGTTTGGAAAACTTGGATGATAAATAAATAATCATAAAACTAAAAACACTCAGATAACAAGCAAGATTGTTTACGGGGTTTGGAAATTCCATACAGTCCCTGGGTTCAAATTGAACCGATCCATTAATAATATTTAAAATAAAGTACAATAACTCTTACAAACAACCAATAATGAATTAAAACCTGAAAAATGATCTGATCAATGTCCCAAGAACTCTGAAAAATAACAGAAACTGTCCCAGAACGATCTGTGGCTCCTACAGTGTTGTTCACAATGTGATCTCCCTGCAACTGTGTTAGAAAAACACCTACAAGTGGAGATTTAAAAACATTATATCAAAAAAAAATCATATATCTGAGATCATCTCTGAATTTGAACACTTTTCATGTTATACACCAAGTCACATTTCAGAACAGAAGTGCATTGAAATTCCTGTTTTCCAACTACCTGTCTTGTAGATCCCTGTTAAAGATCTACATTAAAAGTTTCCAAAAATAGGTTAAAATTCAATAAAAAAATATCAAATCCTACATCATTGGAATTGTCTAGAATTTCCTTTATTTTATATTTTTACTCTAATTTCCCATTCTGAGTGCAAGGCCTTAAAAAATGGCACTTTCTGAGATCTGGTCTCTATCCTCCTTTGCACAGACCTGGCCACCCCTTGTATAAGTTCAAATGACCCATTTTATAACCAAGGAGCTTCTTTGGTGAGTTGGTTAGCAGATTGCCTTTAGGATATATGAGGTCATGGGATCAAATCCTGCATCGTAAATCATTTTTCCGTGATTTTCTTTCATTCCATATTCTAAATGTTAAAGCAGTGGAGGGTGGTTGGAGTTTTATTGTTTTTGAGCCATTTGCATTTTAAATGGGATTATATCCCAAAGTGGCAGATTAGGTAAGTGGTTGAATCCCAACATTTTGTGTGTTGATATTTGGTTTAAAGACGCTTTAGAAAGCCGTTCTCCACGCATGTGAAGTGGTCAAAAGACCACGGAGCATAATTGCCCCCACCTTGATCACCACTTGGATTTCAATGCATGCTTTTTGTTTAAACCCTACCGTAATCAACACTCACCACCTTCTCTCCTCCACGTGGAAGCATAGCATTTGCATTTTTATGTGGAGTGAGTAGTTTTAATAATAATGTTTGAACATTAATATAATATATATATGCGGGCATATGGGAAATAATGTATGGCAAAAAAAATTACAAAGTAATATGAAAATTTGACCCACAGATTATGGGACGAATAAGACCACATATCGTACCCGCGATTGAAAATTGAACCAACCATTCACGATTTGTCGAATACAGGTGGATAAAAAACATTCAAATTTTTTCCAAATCTTTTCCACGTGTCGCAGTGCGATGGGTCCCAATATAGAACCAGTTGTTAGAGTTGCTTTCCCTGGACCAAACTTGACCGGCCATAACTACAGCTTTGATGGTCTATTTGCCACGTTTCTCACAGTCGTTTGGATAAGATCTCGAGATGATATTCTACACTGACAAAATTTAGGGTTGGTTAAGGGAACTTTCAAAAATGATCCCCTGATCAGGACATGGGGTCTTTGAAACACAAGAAGTATACTTTCAAAATGGATATCCCCTAAGGGCCTTGTTTCTTGAAAAACCCTATAAACTTTGAAAAAACACAGGGGTAGAATGAGAAGAATTTTTTTAAAATTCAAATGAAGGGCCCCTCTCCATGATGTATAATCATTCACAAAAAGACTACCTGATTCTTAAGCACTTAATGGAAATTTTCAAATAAGAGGCTGATCACTTTTCTTCAATGGAGATCTCTTTTCTTGACTGTTGATCTTGAAAACAAATCTCCAGGATCTTCTTCCTTCTGACTTTGTTTTTCTATCTCTCTATAAATAATTTCCTAGAGATCCCTCCAGTGAAGAATATCTTCTTCCTTTTGGATTTGCAAAAGATTCGTAACAAAATCACTTGACCGAGGCTAATAACTTTGTAGTTATAAAAAAATCAGATAAACAGAGTCTCACTAAGGATTTCCACCGTTGTTATGTAAAATGCACTAAAAAAAAATGATTCTGTCAGATTTGGTTAACCTAGATTTAGAAACTCAAAAGAAGATGTGGGTTTGGAAATTCCTACCTCCCTGGTTCAAATTGAACGATCCATTAAATATTGAAAATAAAGTACAATAACTCTTACAAAAAACCAATAATGAATCAAAACCTAAAAATGATCTGATCAATGTCCCAAGAACTCTGAAAAATAACAGAAACTGTCCCAAGAACGATCTGTGGCTCCTACAGTGTTTTCACAATGTGATCTCCCTGCAACGGTGTTAGAAAAACACCTACAAGTGGGAGATTTAAAAACATATATATCAAAAAAAAATCATATATCTGAGATCATCTCTGAATTTTGAACACTTTTCATGTTTACACCAAGTCACATTTCAGAACAGAAGTGCATTGAAATTCCTGTTTTCCAACTACCTGTCTTGTAGATCCCTGTTAAAATCTACATTAAAAGTTTCCAAAATAGGTACAAATTCAATAAAAATATCAATCCTACATCATTGGAATTGTCCTAGAATTTCCTTTATTTTATATTTTTACTCTAAGTTCCCATTCTGAGTGCAAGGCCTTAAAAAATGGCACTTTCTGAGATCTGGTCTCTATCCTCCTTTGCACAGACCTGGCCACCCCTTGTATAAGTTCAAATGACCCATTTTATAACCAAGGAGCTTCTTTGGTGAGTTGGTTAGCAGATTGCCTTTAGATATATGAGGTCATGGGATCAAATCCTGCATCGTATCATTTTTCCGTGGATTTTTCTTTCATTCCATATTCTAATGTTAAAGCAGTGGAGGTGTTGGAGTTTTATTGTTTTTGAGCCATTTTTGCATTTTAATGGGATTATATCCCCAAAGTGGCAGATTAGTGTAAGTGGTTGAATCCCACATTTGTGTGTTGATATTTGTTTAAGGCTTTATAAAGCCTCTTTCCACGCATGTGAAGTGGTCAAAAGACCACGTGAGCATAATTGCCCCCACCTTGATCACCACGTGGATTTCAAATGCATGGCTTTTAAACCCCCCTAACAACCACTTCACCACCTTCTCTCCTCCACGTGGAAGCATAGCATTTCACATTTTATGTGGATTTTAATACTAATGTTTGAACATTAATACAATATATATATGCGTGGCATATGGAAATAATGTATGGCAAAAAAATTACAAAGTAATATGAAATTTGACCCACATGATATATGACGAATAAGACCACATATCGACCCGCGATTGGAAATTGAACCAACCATTTCACGATTGTCGAATACAGGTGGATAAAAACCCTTCAATTTTTTCCAAATCCTTTTTTCCACGTGTCGCAGTGCGATTGGTCCAATATAGACAAGTTGATTAGAGTTGACTTTCCCTTTGACCAAACTTTGACCGGACATAACTACAGCTCTTGATGTCTATTTGCCACGTTCTCACAGTCGTTGGAAAGATCTCGAGATGATATTCTACACTGACACAATTTAGGGTTGGTTAGGGAACTTTCAAAAATGATCCCCTGATCAGGACATGGGGTCTTTGAAACACAAGAGTATAACTTTCAAAATGGATATCCCCTAAAGCCTTGTTTCTTGAAAACCTATAAAATTTGAAAAACACAGGGGTAGAATAGAATGAGAAGAATTTTTTTTAAATTAAAATGAAAGGCCCCTCTCCAGATGTATAAATCAATTCCACAAAAAGACTACCTGATTCTTAAGCACTTGAATGGAAATTTTCAATAAGAGGCTGATCACTTTCTTCAATGGAGATCTCTTTTCTTGACTGTTGATCTTGAAAAAATCTCCAGGATCTTCTTCCTTCTGACTTTGTTTTTTCTATCTCTATAAATAATTTCCTAGTAGGATCCCTAGTGAAGAAATATCTTCTTCCTTTTGGATTTGCAAAGATTAGTAACAAATATCACTTGACAGAGGCTAATAACTTTGTATTTATTAAAAAAATCAGATAAAAACAGAGTCTTCCACTAAGGATTTCCACCTTAGTTATGTAAATGCACTAAAAAAATATGATCTGTCAGATGTCTGTTAACACTAGAAGAAACTCAAAAGGAAAGATCTGACCTTCGTTTACCTGATTTATCAATGAAACTTAGTGCAATAAATATATAAACTGGGATATTACACACAACACTTGTAACTTTAAACACTTCTCACAGGCCTGAACACATGAATATGTTGAAACAATGTACTAGCACTTAGAGCAAATAAGAAATGCTTACTAGGGTCTAAATATGAACTGCAATCACAATATCCCCAGAAACGGTGCCATAATGGTGTTGGTACCCAAATTGATTCTCCTTCAGAAGATGAGAAGCATCACAAATTTTATAGGAAGATTAGAGATAAGCAAATCATGTTGTGTGTCATTTTGTAGCTAGGGAAAAATATAGCTTGCTCTTTGTCACTCAGATGTGGAGAAATGGGTAGCACCTTAGGAGGATTTAATCTATCCTCACTACTTATGGTTTGTTCCTGTCAAGCAGGGTGAGAGGACCCTTTATTGCCTGCTATTTGTGGAAGATATGGGGGATGTCCTTCTTTGCAAAGTTACTAAGAAGACCTTGAAGAAAATATGTCAATACAACAAAATTAACTCTCATGAGTTGTCACCCTAGACAATGGAGGTATTTTCTAATCAAAGGTTAGGATACTAAAGAAAATGAGAACCATATTGCTTCTGCATGTTTTTATAATAAAAACTATGCATTTTGTACACACACAGAACAAACAGGGGTAGTATGGGTAGAATTGGTTGTTTTTAAATTAATTTGGTGGGAGATGAGGCAGAGTAGACTTTGATTCGCCATATTCTTTTGAGATATTTTTTAAAAATGGAACGTTTGATCACTGGAATCTCAGAACAACTAAATGTTTACTTTAACCAGAAGGCTGCTTTAGGGGAGGCCCAAATCAACACATTTTAACACAAACTTTAGAATCCAAAAATGAAGGCTCAAATTGAAAACTTAATTGAACATTGTCAAAACTTTGTTTTATCATGCTTAAGATACCCTAAAGGCTAAAAAAAAAATCTTATCATCCATGCTAGGGAGTAAAGAGATCTTTAAATTTTTTTATTTCACTATCAAATGAAGCACTTTTGATAAATAAAATTGCAAACACCACCAAACTATCACAAGGATAAATCTTGTGTGATTCACAAATATTTCAATGTGTGAGATTGTAATGGGAACAAGAAAAAAATATTTCTAGACATTCAAAAATGAAACAAACACATTTTTCTCAAAATCAAACAAAATTTACTCAAATTTGATTAAATGCATCAGCGGGGGAAAGTTTTTAGAACAATATCAGAGCTTGTCAATGACTGTACACTTGCAAACCACATTGACATGATCAAATTTAACGCAAGAAATAAACAGGTTCCTCAGATGATTTCCTTAGAAAAATGGGTTTATGTCAAAATTTTCTGTTAGGAAATATTTTCTTGACCTCTAACACTCCAGCCATTTGCATGAAAAATTTATGCAATTTATAACATTTAATCTATGATAGAGTTTTCCCCCCCAAAAAAAAACATTCAAAGCACCATTTCTTGTTAGGATCCTTGTCATGATTCCTAGAATCAGATTTGCAAAAATATTTCAGGTGCTCAGAGGGAACATCCTTCAAATATTTCCAGCATTCAATTCTTCACCTAGTAAGTTCACTCATCACTTCACGTGCCAACTACTTCCTCCTCTAATATGTTGAATTTGGTTTCTTACATGCTAAGGAAAGATTGGTAAATCAGATCGAATCTGATAGTCAGATCACATCTTAATGGTAAAAGAGTTTTCAGATCTTATCCACCAAATCAAGACATCAACTGGTTTCTTGTGTGCCAAGGAAAGAAACCATTAGAAATCATATCGAATCTGACATTCAGATTACATCTTAATGGTGAAAGATGTTTTCAAATCCTTTCCACCAATCAGGATATCAAATTAAATTTTCCTCTTTATTTGATGTGTAGGAGACACCAAGAAATGATAAAAAACCATAAAAGTTTCGCATCCCCTAGAGCTTTGGAGTAGTGATGGCAGAAAATAAGGTACAGACCATAGATGCTGTCGATTTTCCCTTTGAATTTGGATCGTCCATGTGGGAGATCCAAGTTAAAAGCAGCCCGGGGGTTTCCTTTTTACCTTTCCAACTTTTGGGAAAAAATGCAAAATTTCTCATTTTTCTCCGGCCTCCGCCATTGGAAAATGGGCTTGACAATGTCCCTATGTGGGTCCAAAAGATGCCACAATCTAAATTCTATATTTTACCTCTTTTTGGCAAAAGGAAATTTTTCCAAATTTTTCCTGCTGCTCCACCCTTCCGCCTTTAGTTATTTAATGTGGGTCCCAATAGAACCGCGCTTCCTTTTTACACGTTGAACCCCCCTTTTTCACAAAAGGAAAATATTCCAAATTTCCCCTGAAAGTCCACCACCTCATATTGTTGATTGAAGAAAAAATTTGACTATTCTCTATCATGCTTGTGGGTGTTTTTGATGACTTTAATCTTTTAAACAATAAGCAAAAAAAAAATCCATAGTTGACTCCGATGGCCCGCCTCCCTGCCTTTTGAATTTTCAAACTGCCATGCACCTCAATGGCACATTTTGAGATGGTCCCAAAAATTAGAGACCCCAAACAAGCATGGGTTCAACACGTGTCTCAGTCTAGCAGAGTCTGTTAACTTTTTTGAAAGTTTAGCGGAGGGTGCCATGTGTGTAAGGTCCGAGACAGTCTTCCTCAGCCATTGAAAATTCCAAGTAAAAAGACAGAGTGAGTGGAAGCCTCCAAGTGTCCTCCTAAAACTCTTCAAAATAAAACTCAGGGGCCAGTCCATAAAGTATGCAATGGTCCTTCCCACATCTCTTAAGAATTTTAGGAAGTTACTTGAAAAGTCTAAGTAAAGGAAGGCCCAGTGGAAACCTCCACGTGTCTTTATGGCACAAATTCAAGATGGTCCCCAAAGACTGAAGAATCTGAATGAGCATGGGCTGATGACGTATCCTAGGCCTCAGAAATTTTCTTCAAAAATTTCAAGTACAGAGGGGAGTTGGCGGAAGCCTCCACCTATACCTCTGTAACATTTGTTAAGGTGGGACCCTGAGGCAGATCTTCAAATAAGCACCAGCCCACCATGTGTCCATGACCCACCAAAACTGTACCTGCTACATGAAAAAATTGTCTAAGTCTGGGAAAAGTAGCAGAATCCTCCACCGTGTCACCCCGGTTGCAACTCCAAGGCCAAACCAAAAGGGGGTCTTCAAATGAGCGTCGTTCCTCCACGTGGACAAGTTTTGGGTTGAAACGATCTAGAAAGTTTTAGAGTGTCTTGTCGAGCCACATCCTACCAAAAAGAGCCACGTTTCCACTGATGCAGAGATTTAATTTTGAGGCGAAAAACACACCCATCAACATAAAAATGTAGGGGAACCACCATTTGAGCTGCGGAGATGAAATTTTCTTCAAGGAACGAGAATTTGGAAATGTTGTAAGGTTCACAAATGATCCTCCGAGCTACATTCAATCATGTTTCTCAGTATTTGGGACAAAAAATGGTAGGGAAAAAAAACGCATGACTGCGGAAAATTGAAGGAAGGAATAGCTTGAGTTTTAACCCAATTGATAGAAACCTTCAAAAAATGGATGTAGCGAAACGAAAAAAAAAATCTTCTTTTTTAAAGTGGTCTTCACCAAGGAAGGGGAACTAACCTGGTGACAAAATGGAGAACCAAGTCTTCAAGCCCAAATGGGAGATAGAAAATTTTGAAGAGCTACAAACTGAGGGGATTTTAGTGGGAAAATGGGCAAGATTTAATTTTGAGCCCCAAACACAACCGTTCCCCACAAAAGTGGTTGCACTTACACATAAAAGCATGCCGATTTTGGGTCTTTCAAAATTCTACCTTCAAACATGTCCACTTTCACTGGTTCAGGCCCAAACCCTTTCCCACGCCCCCCACAACGTCTCATGGGGATATGGATTTTGATACTGTATTTAATGAGAATATCATACTTGTCAATTTGGAATGATGTCACGATCCCATTTAATTTAGGGAGACCTGCAAGAATTTTAAGATAGTTTAGAATCTCTTTGATCCCAAAAAAATTTCTCTTTTTTCTATGCCATGAAGGCCAAGTTACTTTGTCACATTATTTCTAAGAAAGGTTTTAGCTAAACTGATTTCTATAAGAGTTAATTCTATTATGCATATGTTATTTACCACATTCCCCACACCATAAGAAGGCATTAAAGATTTTTTTGCAAAAATCAACTTTGTTGTGTTGATTTGTAACTAGATGTTGTATTTCCTGTTAGTTTTTAACCATGACTTCCAAGATCCGAAGAAAAAAATTACCTTAGACCGGTGAAGAAAAATGCATTTGAAAGCCATTAAGTTGGCTATGGTTTCACCAAGATCGCCTAGTTTCCGAAACCACAAATTTTTTTATACAGATTTAATAATAATATTGCCTTTACAGGATTTGAAACGCATTTCAATCCATTGTAAACTCAGGTCAGTTATAAGAACATGTAATGACCTATTAATTTCTTGGAAAAAGCCTTCAGGACGACGAAAAAAGGTACACTTTTCACTCAAAAATAAGTACTGTGGCAGTAGTTGAAGTTTGAAGAACTCAAGTACATGCTTTTCAACAAATAATAAGATTCATTTTTTTTTTGTTTTCTCATCCAAATGTTAATTGCATTCTATTGAACACAGAATAGATGAAGAAACGCACTGGCTGGATTACCAAGGTTTATGGATAATATTTGACATTTTTTTGTTGCTAAAACAAATGTAGGGTAAGGTATTTGCAATTATGATACAAACACTTTGTGCAATCACTATATAAGCTAGAAATATTGCACTCAAAACTTCAACTTTTGTGAAACATTATACATATCTAAACAGATAAGAGTTTCAACCATGTATTTACACTTTAATCATTTAAGAAACATTTTC
>CM034155.1:463174419-463203569 GCA_019776745.2 Taxus chinensis | reverse complement strand
GTATTTTAAAGCAAGGTTTAGGAACTAAAGACAATGAAAACTAGGTGCTTTCCGTATGTTTTGGTAATAGAAATAGGCATTTGTACACACACAGGACAAAACAAGGTAGTATGGAATGAATGTTGTTTATAAATGAATTGTAGTGGAGGTGATGCAGAATGGACTTTGATTGCAGACTTGAGAGATTTTACAAAAAATGAAAGGTTTGATCAACATAATGCTTCAGAATAGCTAAAATGTTTCTTTAACATGAAAGGTGCTTCAGTGACGCCTATCAAACATTTGTTTTCACACCAAACTTTAAGAATCCAAATGAAGGATCATATGAAAAAACTTAATGGAACATGTCAACATTTGTTTATCATGCCTAAGGTACCCTTAAAGGCTCAAACAACAATTTTTATCATCATGCTAGGAGTACAGTGATTTTAAATTTGTTTATCTTCACATCAAATGAAAGCTATTATGATAACTGAAATTAACAAAATTCCATTTAACTATGACAGGCATAATATCCTGTGTGATTCACAAAGATTCAATGAAGATTTCAATGGAAACAAGAAAAATTGTTTGCAGACATTCAAAAATCAAGCAAAACATTTTCTCAAAAATTCAAACACATGTTTTTTTACTCTAGTTGTTAAATGCATCAGCATCAGAAAGTTTCTAGAAAAATCTTTTAGAGCTTGTCAATGGTTGTACACTTTTGCAACAAACTTGACATGATCAAATTTAACACAAAGAAGTAAACAAGTTCCTCAGATTTGATTTCTAAGAAAAGTGGGCTATGCCAAATTTTCTCTTAGGAATTATCTCCAACTGACCTTAACACTCCAACAATTTGCATGAAAAATATGTAATTTATAAATTTAATCTAGGACATATTTTCCCCCCAAAACCAAAACATATAAAAAGGACCATTGCTGTTACGCTTATGATCGTGATTCCCAGAATCAGATTTGTAAAAATTTGTCAGGTGCTCAAAGGGAAAATATCTTCAAATATTTCTAGCATTCAATTATTCACCTAGTAATTCACTCTTCACTTCACAATCCAATTAATTCCTCCTCTAATTTGTCGAACCTCGTTTCTTGCATGTAACGGAAAGATTGGCAAATCAAATCGATTCCGATATTCAGATCACATTAATGGTTAAAAATACATTTTCAAATCTCCCACAAAAACCAAAGATCTCAACTGGTTTCTTTGGTTCAAGGAAAGAAAGATCATAAAATCCGATCAAAAATCCGACATTCCCCCCAAAGTACATCTTATGGTAAAAGTGTTTTAAGAATCTCCCCCACCAAATTAGGGATATGAAATTAATTTTTCTCTTCATTTGCCGTGTAGTAACACCAAGAAATAATGAAATATCATACAAATTCACATCCCCACCGGCTTTGGAGCAAAAAAATAGGAAAACAGATACAGACGTCCAATTGTCGTCGATTTCCCTTTGAATTTTTACCGTCTATGTGGGAAATCCGAGTTAAAACATGCTAGGGGGTTTCTTCTTACCTTTTACAAATTTTTGGAAAAAATGTACAATTTCTGATTTTTCTCTGCCCTCCACCTTTGAAACATTGCACTTGACACATGTTCCCAATGTGGGTCCAAGGAAACACGGCTTCAATTCTACATTTTACCGCTTTTGGGCAAGCGGAATTTTTCCAAATTTCCCCACTTCTCCACCTTTCGCCTTTATTTTCTGATGTGGGTTCCAATGTATCCGAACTTCCTTTTTACACTTAAACCCCCTTTTTCAGAAAAAGGAAATATTTCCAAATTTCCCTAGAAAGTCTGCACCTCCACTGTTGACTGAAGTAAATTTTGACTATTCTTTGTCAGGCTTAGAGGACATTATTGATGAATTTATATTTTAACAATAAGGGGAAAAAAAACCCAAGTTTCCTTCGATGCCCGCATCCCACCTTTTGACTTTTCCAAAACAGCAACGAAGGGTCAATGGTGCATTTTGAGATGGTCCTGAAAAATAGAGACCCTAAACAAGCACGGGCTCAACACGTGTCTCAGTCTAGTAGAGTCTGTAAAAAAGTTTGAAATTTCAGTGGAGGGCACCATGTGTCTAAGTTCTGACACATTCTTCCTCGGCCGTTGAAAATTCCAAGCAAAAAGGTAGAGTGAGTGGAAGTCTCCAAGTTTTCTCCTGGAAATTCTTCAAAATAAAACTTAGGGGTCGGTCCCCAAATATGCGTGGTCCTTCCATGTATCTTAAGCCTTTTAGGAACTTTCTTAGAAAGTCTAAGTAAAGGAAGGCCCAGTGGAAACATCCACGTGTCTTTATGGCGCAACTTCAAGCTGGTCCCTAAGAGCGAAGACTCTAAATGAGTGTGGGCTGACCACGTATCCCAGGCCTTAGAAAATTTCTTCAAAAATTTTAACTACAGAGCGGAGCTGGAAAAAGCCTCCACCTGTCCCTTTATCACATTTTTTAAGGTGGGACCCTAAGGAAAATCTTCAAATGAGTGCCATCCCACCATGTGTCCATGGCCCGAAAAAATTGTACTAACTACATGAAAAATTTGTCTAAGTCTAAGAAAATCAGCGGAGTTCTCCACGTATCCAACTGATGCAACTCCAAGGCCAAAAAAATAGATGATTCTTCAAATGAGCATTGTTCCTCCACATGGAGAGGTTTTGGGTTGAAATGATCCACAAAGTTTTAGAGTGTCCGTTCGAGCTGCATCCAACCAAAAAGGGTCACGTTTCCACTGATACAGAGATTTAATTTTGAGGGGAAAACACACCCGTCAAACCGTAAAAATGTAGGGGAACCACCGTTGTATCCTAGAGATGAATTTTTATTCAAGGAAAGAGGATTTATAAATGTTTTAAGGTTCACACATGATCCTATGAGCTACATTCAATTATGTTTCCTTAGGTATTTGGGACAAAAAAATTTAGGGACAACAACACATGACTGTGAAAAATGGAAGGAAAAGAACAACCAAAGTTTTACCCCCAATTTACATACACATTCACATGGACAGAGAAACGAAGAAAAAATTCTAGATTTTCAACTAATCTTGGACCAAGGAAGGGACTAATCATGGAGACCAAATGGAGGACAGAGTCTTCGAGCACCAACATGGGGAGATAAAAAATGTGAAAGAGGCCATAAACTGAGGGATTTTAATAGCAAACAGGGTGAAACTAATTTGAGCACAAACATCAGCTCTGACTCAGGGATGGGAACTCCGTGTGAGTGAAACAAGAACCAAATAACAAACCAAGTACCAAAAAACATCCATTGGGCAAAGGAGTCAGCTTGCAAAGCAGAAAACCATAACCATATCCTAAAAACGAACCAAGAAACCAACAAAACCAGGTCACCAAGGACTAGAATGAGAAAAAACACAACAAGAGACTAAGCAAACAATGAACTATACACTATACAAATGATGCCACTTGATTTTGGGAATCAATCAAGGAAATGTTTTGAATGCATGCCATTAATAGGTAATTTAAGTAATTCCCCATCCAAGCCCTTCAAGAAGAAGGTATGTTCACCAATTCGAATGTCAATGAAGTAAGGGCCCATCCATAATGCATCAAATTTACCACGTTTTCCCTTATCTTCATGCATGCTATCCCATAACAACTCAAGATCTCTAATGCTGAACACTCTGGGTGTCACCTTCTTGTCAAATAACTTCTTCACTTTTTCTCTGATCTTCACATGCCTTTGTTGAGATGCCCTCCTTTCTTCATCAAATTAAACAATCTGGTTAATGCAAGTATCATATGGACTAAATTCTTAATCTTCTAGTTATTGAATGAAATGATATAAGGACAATTGCATATGCAGGGGCAGAAGAGCTTGAGTTTTATACACTAATTCAAATGGAATTTTTCCAGTAGCTCTTTTAACAATAATTCTATTATCCCAAACAACAAACTTCAACTGCTAACTCCACCTCCTTGGTTATCCTAATGATCTTTAATAGATTTTTATTGGTGTAATCTTCTTGTCCATTGCCTTGGGGTTTATAGTTGGAGGCATATGTCAAATTGATCCCATATTCTTTATACATTACCACTAAAGGTTTACTTCTGAAGCTTATGGAATTGTAAGCAACAATTTTAACGGGCACTCCAAACTTGCAGATGATATGGTTCGGCATGAAGTCCAAAATAATTTGGTGTGTTTCTCTCTTGGTGGGGATTACCTCCACCCATTTAGTGAAGTAATCAGTGGCTACAAGATTCCACTTATGGCCAACACTTGAAGGGTCTAAAATCTGAACAATGAAATCCATTCCCCATTGCTTGAACGAGGCTTGAATTGATACAAGCTGCAAAGGAAGGGAGCTTGAAGCTTTCAGTATTCTAGAAAAACAATAGTAACTCTAACATATTCTTACCAACAAAGTTTTATCCTTGAAAAGAGTTTGGCCATCAATAACTAGCCCTCAAGATCTTGTGTGTTCTGACTTTTCCAGAAAAATTCCCCCCACAAACTCCTCCATTGAGATCAACGATTATCTTGGGTGATTCATCCTCAGTAATGCACATTAAGATAACTCCCTTAGGGTTCTTCTAAGGTAACACAAAATTAGTAATGACATATTTCTAGGAAGCCAAATTAAGAGACCTCTTCTATTTTTTACTCAAATACTCAGGGCAATATAGATGTCTGAGATAAAAAATTATATCTTTGTACCATTCAGAACTCATCAAATTTTCAATGAAATCTACCCTTCGTTCTTCTACTTCATTCACCTCAATAGTTTGCATGTTTCTCTCAACCATAAGTTTAGCTAAGCCCAAACCCCTTACCTATTTCGTGGTTTGGATATCCATGTCATACTCCTGCAACTTGTTCACGCATCTGCATCTTTTTCTTGAGACCCTCCATCTATGATAAGAAATATTTCCACCATGGTTTGGGGACATAAGCAACACACTTAGAGCCAAAAGGGAAGGTTCTTACAACCTTGTTGCTTTTACCAATGAAAAATGTTTTCTTGTCCATAATGGTGTACTTCAACTTATCCCCTTCCAATGTCTTTACTGAAAAAGGTAATCTTCCTCTCAAGCCCCTTATCATCCTTCTGCCACAAGAAAAATGCAATAGTGTTCTTTGAAGAAAAATAAAACATCTAAAAAGGATTCTTATAATCTAGAGATGCGAAAACAAGGGCATGCTTTAATGTGTCCTTGATCCCATTGAAATCCTAAATGATAGCCTCTTCCCATTTGATACCTTGTTCCTTCTTTAGCATGCAAGTAATTGGAATGCTCAACAAAACAAAGTTTGATATGAATCTTCTGATAAAACTTATTTTTTCTATAGAAGGGCTGAATTCCTTTCTTGGTTCTTGGAATTGGGACCTTGCTAATGGCGTATACCCTCTCAGGAGCAATCATGACACTATCCTTTGATACAATGTGACCAAGCAACTTGGCCTTCTACACTCCGAAATGGCACGTCATTGGATTGAGTGAAATTTCATACTCTTTGCATCTTATCAACATTTTTTCCAAGTGTTGCAAGTGATCACTCTTTCTGGAAAACAAAGTCTCATCATCTTGGTAAACAACAATAAAATCGTTAATGTAACCAGCAAAAGGAACATCCATTGCTATTTGAAAGGTTTCTCCAAAATTCATCAAACCAAAGGGCATTCTAACATAGACATAAGTTCCTGAAGGAGTGGTAAAGGTTGTCATAATTCTTTCTGATTCCTTCATAACCACATGATTATAGCCAGAGAAACCATCCAAGGTGGAAAGTAGCTCATAACTAATCACTAATTGTAGTATGCTATCCATGTTTGGTAAAGGATAATTATCCTTCATTGATGCTTTGTTCAGTTTTCTAAAATCCATGCACAGCTTCATATCACCATTATTTTTTCTTACTAGCACTAAGTTTGCAACCCAAGAAGAATACCTTGTTAGCTAAATGATCCCTCCATCCCTTAGTTTCTTCAGTTCTTCTTGAATTTTAAGAGATAGGAGTGGATTGATTGGCCTCTATTTCTTCCTGAATGGCTTTGCATTAGATTCTAAAGGAATTTCATGCTGAAATAGATCCTCTTTGTATGCCTTCAACTCAGAATAAGACCAAGCTGAGCAGTCCTTATATTTTTTCATCAACTGGACATATGACTGTTTTTCCTCCTTGTCCATATTTCTTCCCAACCAAATCTTCCTTGGTTTCTCCTTTATACCAAGTTCATGCTTCTAAACATCCCTTGAGGCTGCTATATGTCTCTTAATAATGCAATCAACATTGTCAAAGTTTGATTCAAGAGCAACCAACCCTCTAGGAATGGTATTAGTTTTTTGTTGGATGATGTCTTTTCCAAAAAAAGTCTCTTTACCTTCTCTTGCACACACCATTGGCTCCCAATCAATACAATGATTAGAAAACTCCCTTTTGTTATACATAAATCATTTGACCTAAGCGTCATCATCAAAACTTTGTCAATGTTTAATGTTGTTAGGGACATATGGCCTTGTTAACACTTCAACATCGTATTCACAATATGGATACATTACACAATTATCAAACTGAGATCCCAATACTGGAATCTTGTCTGCCATAACATTGAACTTCCTATCATGATGCACAATGCTAAATGAATCAAAAATCTCAATCAAGTCCCAGACTGCATGCTTGTACTGTTTCATTCTCTAATTTTTAGTAGCATACAATTTTCTGATATTTTAACAATTAGTTTTGAATCTCCCTTAACAATGATGTCTTTAACATAGTATTTCATAGAAATTATCAAACCTAACAACAATGCTTCATACTCAACAATTTTTTTAGTACACTCAAAGTTAAGTTTGAAAGAAAAAAAAACTCTTCCAAGCTTGGGGGAAATAAGAAACTACACTAGCTCAATTTCCAATTTGGAGCAAGCTCCATAAACAAAAAAAGTCCCATGGAGATCCTACTTGTTCAAGACTCTTAAATTGATCCATTTTGTTTCTCTTTCCCATCAGCAAATCCAATAAAGTTATCGACATCAACACTTGTGTACAACACTTCATAGGATGCATTGTTGGGATCTTCAATGAGGTGAAACATTTTGTTTTCTCCATACAACTTGACAAGTCTGTCCTTAATTGGGATGGTGGCATAGGACATATTTATTTGAACACTCCCACCAACACTTGCAGCCAATTTTCTAGACAAGAGCATACCCCACTTGGTTGGCCAATTAACAATAACAACATCGAGTTTCAAGTTCCTACCCAGATAAGCTGTAAGTTTTACCACCAAACCTTTCACACATCCCACCACTGGTACCTCTCTAGATTCCATGGTAGTACACTTCCCATATAATGTTGTTACTTTGATATCTAGTTCATTCATGACTTCCATAGGTAGAACATTGTATGATGCTCCCGAATAAAACATACAATTGTGTAGCAATTTGTCCTTAATGATTAGAGTGGTGAAGAATGGATCTACATTTAGTTGAGACTCTACCAAGGATGTTCCCAAATAAACCTCAGGTGGTTCACCTAGCTCTTCCAATACTGGTGGTGTTTTTATCTCTTTAATGATTGGAGGGGTCTGCATAATGTTTACATTTCTACCTGGAGTACTTGTCTCTTCTTTCAATCCCAAATACTTAAATTACCTCTTCTTGTGCTTAGGAATCCTAGGCATCTCAAAAATTGGAACACTAACTGTTATTTGACTAAAACCTTTGGCAATGTCATGTGGAACACACTTTGGCAAGGCAACACTGGAAGGGATATTGACTAACTCATCAGATGGCATGGGATTTTTGACATTTTGGGCATGAGAAGTATGAATCTTGTTTGCGACATCAAGGCCTTTGGAAGGTATATATTTCTTAGGAACCTCTTTAGGAATATTAGTAAGCAATGGAGTTTTAGGTTTGGCTTGAGGCCATGCTCCTTTGACAACTCTACTCCTAGGATTATAATCCTTTTCTTAAGAAACAACAACGTTCATCAATAATTTCCTATCCTCCTCAGATGGGATTCCTCCATCATACTTATTTATCATTAAAGCTCTTAACTATTGAAAGTCATTACTGGGCAATTCAAAAGCTTTTACAATATCTATTTCTAAATTATGAGAGAGAGGAAGAAGAGGTACTCAGTGAATGCAATCCCAAAAATTAGCACCAGTTCTAGCACTTATTACCTCAGTTGAAGTTGCTCCTTACTGTGAGCTTATAGAGAACTCCATCATGCATGCATCATCATCAGTGTTATCATCATCAGCTTCCTCTTCAACTTGCTGATCTACTTCAGATGGAGTATGGGGCATGAAACAACTATCTCACCAGTCAATTACATTTGTTTCTTTAGCAACAATAACTCTGGAAGCCAAAGGATCATGCACCATTTTGTTTTCCCTAGCTTGGGGATGTCTATTTGTAGATCCCATGGGTCCCTTGCCTCTATCATCAGATCTCTACTCATTCCTAGGATGATTAGAAAATATTTCTTGGCCTTGTTGCTTATGCTGGCCTTGTGAACTCTACCCAATTCCTTTCTTTTGCCAGGCTAATTTGTATGAGATTTCTTTGGCACCCCCTACCAAAGTTTTCACAACTTTCTCCAAATCAATAGCCTTACTTGCTTGAGGTTATTCCAGGTTAACCAGTTTCACACCTTCCATATTAGGTGGTTTTTCAATTGCTTTAATGTTATTCTCAATTTGTAGAGCCATGGTAAAGGCCCGCCTCAAATTGGTAAGGTTTTTTTCCCTTAAATAATAAGTAGATTTCTTATCAAATGCATCTTAATAATCTATAAGGAAAGATTCATCACAGGAAATCTCCTCAATTTCTTATTAAATCTAGTGTTGAAGTCATGCACTGACTCATTAGGATTATTTTTAATATTTTCAAATTCTGACAAAAGAAACATAGGGTCCGTTTTGTCACCATAATGTAATCTAATAGAATTATTCATTTTGGTCTAAGAATCAATGGAATTATCCGGCAAAGCTTTATACCAGTCCCTTGCATCTTCTTCCAAAGTATGGATAAACAATTTGATATGTACGTCTTCAAATTTAATCTCAAAGTCTTCCATCATGTTGATTAAAGCTTTAAGTGCTTGATCACCAGTTATAGCATTTTTCCTTGGAAATTTGGTAGTCTATTTATTACATCTTGGGGAACTGCATTTGGATAACCAGCCATCCTTCTAAAATTTATAGGACCAAAAGTATTTACAATAAAAGAAGGTCTGGGTGGGGGATGGGCCATATTTTTCTGAGGAGGTGACCTTGGAGGAAAATCAAACTGATAAGGGACATGATCTGAAAACATGTGTTGTATTTTTTTCACTTTTAAAAGTTTTCAAAGATCGTGATTTTCTTAATCAATTTTAAGTATTCTAAGCTCCAAAAATTGATTAAATTATGATTATTATGCATCCATAGAAGTTTTGACAACTTGGATAACAAATAAATAATTAGAAAACTGAAAAACACTCAGATAACAAACAAGATTGTTTATGGGGTTCGGAAATTCCTACGTCCCGGGGTTCGGATTGAACCGATCCATTAATAAAATTGAAGAGTAAGCATAATAACTCTTAAAAACAACCAATAATGAATCAAAACCTACAAATTATTTGATCAATGTCCCAAGAAATCTGAAAAATAGCAGAAATTGTCCCAAGAACGATCTGTGGCTCCTACAGTGTTTTCACAATGTGATCTCCCTGCAACTGTGTTAGAAAAACACCTACAAGTGGAGATTTAAAAACTTTATATGAAAAAAAATCATATATATGATACCATATCTGAATTATGAACACTTTTCATGTTTACACCAAGTCACATTTCAGACCAGAAGTGCATTGAAATTCGTGTTTTCCAACTAGCTATCTTGTAGATCCCTGCTAAAATATGCATTCAAAGCTTCCAAAAATAGGTTAAAACTCAACAAAAAATATCAAATCTTACATCGTTGGAATCATCTCAAAATTTCCTTCATTTCATATTTTTACTCCGAGTTTCCATTCTGAGTGCAAGGCCTTCAGAAATGGCGTTTTCTGAGATCTTGTCTCTATCCTCCTTTGCACAGACCTGGCCACCCCCTGTATAAGTTGAAACGACCCATTTTATAACCAAGCGACCTTATTTGGTGAGTTGGTTAGTGGATTGGATTTAGACCTATGAGGTCGGGGGATCAAATCCTACCTCTTATCATTTTTCCATGGATTTTTCTTTAATTCCATATTCTAATGTTAAAGCAGTGGAGGTGGTTGGAGTTTTATTGTTTTTTGAGCCATTTTGCATTTTTAATGGGATTATATCCCAAAGTGGTGAATTAGGTAAGTGGGTGAATCCCAAATTTTGTGTGTTAATATTTTTTAAGGCTTTATAAAGCCTTTTCCACGCATGTGAAGTGGTCAAAAGACCACGTGAGCATAACCGCTCCCACCTTGATCACCACGTGGATTTCCACGCATGGCTTTAAACCCCCTAACAACCACTTCACCACCTTCTCTCGTCCACGTGGAAGCATAGAATTTGGTAGTTTATTTGGAGTTTTAATACTAATGTTTGAACATTAATATAATATATATATGCATGGCATATGGAAATAATGTATGGCAAAAAATAATTACAAAGTAATATGAAATTTGACCCACATGATATATGATGAATAAGACCACATGTCGACCCACGATTGGAAAATCGAACCAACCATTTCATGATTGTCAAAGACCAGTGGATAAAACCCCTTCAATTTTTTCCAAAGCCTTTTGCCACGTGTCGCAGTGTGATTGGTCCAATATTGACAAGTTGACTAGAGTTGACTTTCCCTTTGACCAAACTTTGACCGGACATAACTAGAGCTCCTGATGTCCGTTTTCCACGTTCTCATAGTCATTGGAAATCTCTCGAGATGATCTTATGCACTAATACCATTTAGGGATGTTTAGGGAACTTTCAAAAATGATCCCCTGATCACACCTCCCCACTGAGAAAGGCTTTTTGTCCCAAAAAGTTGTTTATCAACCCAAAAATAATGCTATCCCTTCCTGCATTGCAAAAACACATACAAGAACTTGAAATAACATTATAGATTAATAAAAATGCAAATATTTGATTAGATAATTACATAACTGATCAGATAATAACACCTAATTAAGCTAGTGTTCAACTGAAACGTTGTAACCCTGTCAACTCTGCACACAATTGTGATCTGTCATACCCCACTGTAATGCCATCATAATTAACTAACCAGATAATAAAACCAATTCTATTACAGAAAGATAGTGTTCAACTGTCACTTTGTGATATGGCCGATTACCAAAAATTACAATTCTATAACATAGATCAGTATACAAGACATCTAAACTGCCCACAATTAGGCTAGTGCCCACTGCCCACCTGAAACTGTAACAACTGCAAGTATTCACTATCAGAATATAATAGACTATCAATGCCCAAAAATAGCTATATTCAACAACTGAATCAACATGAATATGCCAAAACACTGTATCACCATCACAAATAATAAGTTAGATAATAACACCCATCTATAATGGAAGTTAGTATTCAATTGACACTTTTTGATTATGCTGATTACAACTGCAAGTTTCAAATTTAGACGTGTTACTGATGCCTATCCCTACATAGTGTTTTCAACAATGGAACTACCAACCAATATGAGAAAACAAAACATGAGTATGATGAACCTATCACTCAAATCTTCTCTTCAGTTGTTTCCATTCATTTTCAAAGCTTAAATATCAACTTAGGAACAAATCATTATCAATCTACAGGAATCCCTAAAATATAGCTCTAAATTTTTTTTTGCTTGCCTACTATCAACAATTTACTGTAGTGCAAATATAAAGTTGATGAGTGTTTTTCCAAACCAATCACTTGGGTTTTTTTTGTTTTGGTTGTTTTACCTTCTTAGTACCACAATGAGTTTTAGTTAGGTTTAGCACGGTTGGTTTTACAATATTGTTATTTTTAACAACTTTCCAATTTTGTTGTTTAGGAACAAACCAACAATCCTTAACATCATGACCATTCCTATTACAATGGGAAAAAAATTTAACTTCCCTGTTTTTAGGAGTCTTATCCATTTTACCATTCTCAGAACTCCGTCTACAAGAATGATTCCCCTATGTAGGAGAGGTAACATTCTTTCCATTTCTCGCCTTTCCTTGGTGAGATTGATCTTTAGCACCTGCCTTATCATTCACAAAAGGCATTAACTTCTTAATCAAATATTTCCTCTTGCAACAATATGCAACAAAATTATTAGTACCTTCACAAAATGTGCAAGGGAAGCATATTTCCACCTACCAAAGCTATATTGTTCCAAATGAAAGAGTGTATTAGAATATTTGGGCTTTGATTTTCCCTTAGTGCTATTTTTAGTGTAAGTGGAAGGATTTGGAATCTGATTACCTCTTTTACCTGTTTTCTTACAACTTTCATTGTTCCTCCTGATGATGGAATCCTACAATTCTAATGGCATAGATCCTTGGCTGTTGGAAGCTTGTCTTCCTTCAGCTGCTTTGGAACTTTCTCCAATTTCCATTTTCCCACTAGAGTAACCCAAACCTGCAAACCGAGGTTGATTCTCTACCTGTATTGGGTTAGCATCACCTTGTCCATTTTTACCAAGGCCCTTTCCATTAAATTCCATCTTAACCATTAGCTTAGACCCAATTCCCTTAGTGTGTTTTTCAAACTGACGAAAAGGAATATCTGAAACTGAATGAGAGGAAGAATTAAAATGCGAATAACTTATAGTGCAATCTTTTGTCATAGTACCTACATCTACTTTGGAAGGAATTTCCTTCTTGTGTTCACCTTGTTGTAGCTTTTCCAAGAGGGCATCCTTGGTCCGTACGTCTTCCTGCAACTCTTTAACAAAGCCCATCAACTTCTTGCTCTCTTCAAGCATCTTGTTGATATACTCCTCTTTCTTGGTTATAGAGGATTGTGGCTCAAATTTTAACCACACTATTTCATATTCCATGGAATAAAACATATCTCTCAAGAAATATTTTTCTTCTTGGAGTTGGTGGTTTATGGCTTCAATCTCATCCAGTTGCTCTTGTTTGGATGACTTGCCCATGATTCCCATTTCCTGCAAACACAACCTGTACTTCCAAAACTGCACACTGAAAAAGAAGATTAACAAGCCCCAAAATGTCTACACACTGAAGACTGAAATCAATATTGAAACTGAAGCCAAATTTCAAAACACAATTAGAAGCTAATCCGGCAATCTAATTTCTCTGATACCAAACTTGATTTGAAAACGTGTGTTGCATTTTTTTTCACTTTTAAAAGTTTCCAAAGATTGTGATTTTCTTAATCAATTTTAAGTATTCTAAGCTCCAAAAATTGATTAAATTATGATTATTATGCATCCATAGAAGTGTGGAAAACTTGGATAACAAATAAATAATCATAAAATTTAAAAACACTCAGATAACAAACAAGATTGTTTACGGGGTTTGGAAATTCCTACATCCCTGGGTTCAAATTGAACCGATCCATTAATAATATTTAAAATAAAGTACAATAACTCTTACAAACAACCAATAATGAATTAAAACCTGAAAATGATCTGATCAATGTCCCAAGAACTCTGAAAAATAACAGAAACTGTCCCAAGAACGATCTGTGGCTCCTACAGTGTTTTCACAATGTGATCTCCCTGCAACTGTGTTAGAAAAACACCTACAAGTGGAGATTTAAAAACATTATATCAAAAAAAATCATATATCTGAGATCATCTCTGAATTTTGAACACTTTTCATGTTTACACCAAGTCACATTTCAGAACAGAAGTGCATTGAAATTCCTGTTTTCCAACTACCTGTCTTGTAGATCCCTGTTAAAATCTACATTAAAAGTTTCCAAAAATAGGTTAAAATTCAATAAAAAATATCAAATCCTACATCATTGGAATTGTCCTAGAATTTCCTTTATTTTATATTTTTACTCTAAGTTCCCATTCTGAGTGCAAGGCCTTAGAAAATGACACTTTCTGAGATCTGGTCTCTATCCTCCTTTGCACAGACCTGGCCACCCCCTGTATAAGTTCAAACGACCCATTTTATAACCAAGCGAGCTTCTTTGGTGAGTTGGTTAGCAGATTGGCTTTAGATCTATGAGGTCATGGGATCAAATCCTGCCTCATATCATTTTTCCGTGGATTTTTCTTTCATTCCATATTCTAATGTTAAAGCAGTGGAGGTGGTTGGAGTTTTATTGTTTTTTGAGCCATTTTGCAGTTTTAATGGGATTATATCCCAAAGTGGCAGATTATGTAAGTGGCTGAATCCCACATTTTGTGTGTTGATATTTGTTTAAGGCTTTATAAAGCCTTTTCCACGCATGTGAAGTGGTCAAAAGACCACGTGAGCATAATTGCCCCCACCTTGATCACCACATGGATTTCAACGCATGGCTTTAAACCCCCTAACAACCACTTCACCACCTTCTCTCCTCCACGTGGAAGCATAGCATTTGGCATTTTATGTGGAGTTTTAATAATAATGTTTGAACATTAATATAATATATATATGCGTGGCATATGGAAATAATGTATGGCAAAAAAAAATTACAAAGTAATATGAAATTTGACCCACATGATATATGACGAATAAGACCACATATCGACCCGCGATTGGAAAATTGAACCAACCATTTCACGATTGTCGAATACAGGTGGATAAAAACCCTTCAATTTTTTCCAAATCCTTTTTCCACGTGTCGCAGTGCGATTGGTCCAATATAGACAAGTTGACTAGAGTTGACTTTCCCTTTGACCAAACTTTGACCGGACATAACTACAGCTCTTGATGTCTATTTGCCACGTTCTCACAGTCGTTGGAAAGATCTCGAGATGATATTCTACACTGACACAATTTAGGGTTGGTTAGGGAACTTTCAAAAATGATCCCCTGATCAGGACATGGGGTCTTTGAAACACAAGAGTATAACTTTCAAAATGGATATCCCCTAAAGGCCTTGTTTCTTGAAAAACCCTATAAAATTTGAAAAACACAGGGGTAGAATGAGAAGAATTTTTTTTAAATTCAAATGAAGGCCCCTCTCCAGATGTATAAATCAATTCCACAAAAAGACTACCTGATTCTTAAGCACTTGAATGGAAATTTTCAATAAGAGGCTGATCAATTTCTTCAATGGAGATCTCTTTTCTTGACTGCTGATCTCGAAAAAATCTCTAGGATCTTCTTCCTTCTGACTTTGTTTTTCCTATCTCTATAAATAATTTCCTAGTAGGATCCCTAGCGAAGAAATATCTTCTTCCTTCTGGCTTTGCAAAGATTAGTAACAAATATCACTTGACAGAGGCTAATAACTTTGTATTTATAAAAAAATCAGATAAAAACAGAGTCTCCACTAAGGATTTCCACCTTAGTTATGTAAATGCACTAAAAAAATATGATCTGTCAGATGTCTGTTAACACTAGAAACTCAAAATGGAAAGATCTGACCTTCGTTTACCTAGATTTATCAATGAAACTTAGTGCAATAAATATATAAACTGGGAATATTACACACAACACTTGTAACTTTAAACACTTCTCACAGGCCTGAACACATGAATATGTTGAAACAATGTACTAGCACTTAGAGCATATAAGAAATGCTTACTAGGGTCTAAATATGAACTGCAATCACAATATCCCCAGAAACGGTGCCATAATGGTGTTGGTACCCAAATTGATTCTCCTTCAGAAGATGAGAAGCATCACAAATTTTATAGGAAGATTAGAGATAAGCAAATCATGTTGTGTGTCATTTTGTAGCTAGGGAAAAATATAGCTTGCTCTTTGTCACTCAGATGTGGAGAAATGGGTAGCACCCTTAGGAGGATTTAATCTATCCTCACTACTTAATGGTTGTTCCTGTCAACCAGGGTGAGAGGACCCCTTTATTGTCTGCTATTTGTGGATGATATGGGGATGTCCTTCTTTGCAAAGTTACTAAGAAGACCTTAAAGAAAATATGATCAATACAACAAAAATCTAACTCTCATGAGTTGTCACCCTAGACAATGGAGGTATTTTCTAATCAAGGTTTAGGATACTAAAGAAAATGAGAACCATATTGCTTCTACATGTTTTTATAATAAACAATATGCATTTTGTACACACATAGGACAAACAGGGGTAGTATGGGTAGAATTGGTTGTTTTTTAATTAATTTGGTGGGAGATGAGGCAGAGTAGACATTGATTCGCCATATCTTTGAGATATTTTTTTAAAAATGGAAGGTTTGATCAATGGAATTCTTCAGAACAACTAAAATTTTACTTTAACCAGAAAGTGTGCTTTAGTGGAGGCCCAAATCAACACGTTTTAACACAAACTTTAAGAATCCAAAATGAAGGCTCAAATTGAAAAACTTAATTGAACATTGTCAAACTTTGTTTTATCATGCTTAAGATACCCTCAAAGGCTAAAAAAAAATCTTATCATCATGCTAGGAGTAAAGAGATTTTAAATTTTTTTATTTCACTATCAAATGAAAGCACTTTTGATAAATAAAATTGCAAACACCACCAAACTATCACAAGGATAAAATCTTGTGTGATTCACAAATATTTCAATGTGTGATTGTAATGGGAACAAGAAAAAATATTTCTAGACATTCAAAAATGAAACAAACACAATTTTTCTCAAAATCAAACAAAAATTTACTCAAATTTGATTAAATGCATCAGCGGGGGAAAGTTTCTAGAACAATATCAGAGCTTGTCAATGACTGTACACTTGCAACCACATTGACATGATCAAATTTAACACAAGAAATAAACAGGTTCCTCAGATGATTTCTTAGAAAAATGGGTTATGTCAAAATTTTCTGTTAGGAATTATTTCTTGACCTCTAACACTCCAGCCATTTGCATGAAAAATTTATGCAATTTATAACATTTAATCTATGATAGAGTTTTCCCCCCAAAAACAAAAACATTCAAAGCACCATTTCTTGTTAGGATCCTTGTCATGATTCCTAGAATCATATTTGCAAAAATATTTCAGGTGCTCAGAGGGAAAATCTCTTCAAATATTTCCAGCATTCAATTCTTCACCTAGTAAGTCACTCATCACTTCACGTGCCAACTACTTCCTCCTCTAATATGTTGAATTTGGTTTCTTACATGCTAAGGAAATATTGGTAAATCAGATCGAATCTGATAGTCAGATCACATCTTAATGGTAAAAGAGTTTTCAGATCTTCCCCACCAAATCAAGACATCAAATGGTTTCTTTTGTGCCAAGGAAAGAACCATTAGAAAATCATATCGAATCTGACATTCAGATTACATCTTAATGGTGAAAGATGTTTTCAAATCCTTTCCACCAAATCAGGATATCAAATTAATTTTTCTCTTTATTTGATGTGTAGGAGACACCAAGAAATGATAAAAAACCATAAAAGTTCGCATCCCCTAGAGCTTTGGAGTAGTGATGGCAGAAAATAAGGTACAGACACATAGATGCTGTCGATTTCCCTTTTGAATTTGGATCGTCCATGTGGGAGATCCAAGTTAAAAGCAGCCCGGGGGTTCCTTTTTACCTTTTCCAACTTTTGGGAAAAAATGCAAAATTTCTCATTTTTCTCCGGCCCTCCGCCATTGGAAAATGGGCTTGACACATGTCCCTATGTGGGTCCAAAAGATGCCACATCTAAATTCTATTATTTTACCTCTTTTTTGGCAAAAGGAAATTTTTCCAAATTTTTCCTGCTGCTCCACCCTTCCGCCTTTAGTTTTTAATGTGGGTCCCAATAGAACCGCGCTTCCTTTTTACAGTTGAACCCCCTTTTTCACAAAAGGAAAATATTCCAAATTTCCCCTGAAAGTCCACACCTCTATTATTGATTGAAGAAAAATTTGACTATTCTCTATCATGCTTGTGGGTGTTTTTGATGACTTTAATCTTTTAAACAATAAGCAAAAAAAATCCAAGTTGACTCCGATGGCCCGCCTCCCTGCCTTTTGAATTTTCAAACTGCCATGCACCTCAATGGCACATTTTGAGATGGTCCCAAAAATTAGAGACCCCAAACAATCATGGGTTCAACATGTGTCTCAGTCTAGCAGAGTCTGTTAAATTTTTTGAAAGTTCAGCGGAGGGTTCCATGTGTCTAAGGTCTGAGACAGTCTTCCTCAGCCATTGAAAAGTCTAAGTAAAAAGACAGAGTGAGTGGAAGCCTCCAAGTGTCCTCCTAAAACTTCTTCAAAATAAAACTCAGGGGCCAGTCCATAAAGATGCATGGTCCTTCCACATCTCTTAAGAATTTTAGGAAGTTACTTGAAAATTCTAAGTAAAGGAAGGCCCAGTGGAAACCTCCACGTGTCTTTATGGCACAAATTCAAGATGGTCCCCAAGACTGAAGAATCTGAATGAGCATGGGCTGATGACGTATCCTAGGCCTCAGAAATTTTCTTCAAAAAATTTCAAGTACAGAGGGGAGTTGGCGGAAGCCTCCACCTATACCTCTGTAACATTTTTTAAGGTGGGACCCTGAGGCAGATCTTCAAATGAGCACCAGCCCACCATGTGTCCATGACCCACCAAAACTATACCTGCTACATGAAAAAATTTTCTAAGTCTGGGAAAAGTAGCAGAATCCTCCATGTGTCACCCCAGTGCAACTCCAAGGCCAAACCAAAAGGTGGGTCTTCAAATGAGCGTCGTTCCTCCACATGGACAAGTTTTGGGTTGAAACGATCTAGAAATTTTTAGAGTCTCTTGTCGAGCCACATCCTACCAAAAAGAGCCACGTTTCCAATGATGCAGAGATTTAATTTTGAGGGGAAAAACACACCCATCAAACCGTAAAAATGTAGGGGAACCACCATTTGAGCTCGGAGATGAAATTTTCTTCAAGGAAAGAGAATTTGGAAATGTTGTAAGGTTCACAAATGATCCTCCGAGCTACATTCAATCATGTTTCCTCAGGTATTTGGGACAAAAAATGGTAGGGAAAAAAACGCATGACTGCGGAAAATGGAAGGAAAGGAATAGCTTGAGTTTTAACCCCAATTTATAGAAACCTTCAAATGGATAGAGAAACGAAAAAAAAAATCTTCTTTTTTAAGTGGTCTTCAACCAAGGAAGGGACTAATCATGGTGACAAAATGGAGAACCAAGTCTTCAAGCACCAACATGGGAAGATAGAAAATTTGACAGAGCCTACAAACTGAGGGATTTTAGTGGCAAATGGTGCAAGATTAATTTGAGCACCAACACAACCTTCACCACAAAGTGGGGCACTTACACATAAAAGACAATGCCTTTTGGTCTTTCAAATGCTACTGCAACATTTCAACGTCTAATGGATATGGATTTTGATAATTATTTTAATAAATTCATACTTGTCAATTTGGATGATGTCACGATCATCATGTATATTTAGGGAAGACCTTCAAGATTTGAAGATAGTTTAGAATCTCTTTGAATCCAAAAAATTCTATTTTTTCTATGCATGAAGGCAAGTTACTTTGTCACATTATTTCTAAGAAAGGTTTAGCTACTGATCCTATAAGAGTTAATTCTATTATGCATATGTATTTACCACACCATAAGAAGGCATTAAAGAGTTTTTTTTAGCAAAAATCAACTTTGTGTGTTGATTTGTACTAGATTTTGTAGCCTTAGTTAAACCATTGACTTCCAAGATCAAGAATGAAAAAACATTACCTTAGACCGGTGAAGGAAAAAATGCATTTGAAGCCATTAAGTTGGCTATTTCACAAGATCCTAGTTTAACGAAACCCAATTTTTATAAGGATTTAATAATATATGCACTTACAGGATTTGAAACCATTTCATCCATTGTAACTCAGGTCAGTTATAAGAACATGTAATGACCTATTAATTTCTTTGGAAAAAGCCTTCATGAATACGAAAAAAAGGTACACTTTTCATCAAAAATAAGTACTTGCAGTAGTTAGAGGTTTGAAGAACCTCAAGTACATGCTTTCAAATAATAAGATTCATTTTTTTGTTTTCTCATCCAAATGTTAATGCATTTCTATTGAACAAAGAACTAGATGAGAAAAGCACTGGCTGGATTACCAAGGTTATGGAGTAATATTTGACATTTTTGTTGCTAAAACAATGTAGGGTAAAGGTATTTGTCAATGATGATACAAACTTTAGTGCAATCACTATATAAGCTAGAAATATTGCACTCAAAACTTACAACTTTGAACAATTATTACATATCTAAACAGATAATGATGTTTCAACAATGTATTTACACTTTAATCATGTAAGAAACATTTCTAGGGTTGGTATGTGTACACCTTTGTTCAAATAGTGACTAGCAACAATGCCATTCTGGTGTTGTTGACGGGCCAAAGGGATATGAACTGGAAAAAAATCAAAAAATCATCCTCGAAAAAGATGCCATTCTATGTCATCGACGAAAAAAATGGGTATGAACTAGAAACAAATAAAAAAATCATCCCCAAAAACAATGTCATTCTTGTGTTGGTATCCAAATTGATTCTCCCTTGGAAAGTAAGTAACATCAAAGAATTAACAAGACACTGAGAGACAAACAGATCTTATTATGATTCATTTTGTAGCTGGGGATGGGATTAGTCTAACTCTTTTTCACTCGGGCATCAGAGAATTAGATAGCACCTTTATCGAGGATTTGATTTATCCTCACTACTTTAGGCCATGCCTTTTGACCATAGTGAGAGGACCCATTATCTAACCTTTGTCAGTGAAGCAGAATGAAGATATCCTTCTTTAGAAAAATTTAGAAGGGGATGCTGAGAAAATATGATCAATGCAACACAATTTAACTCTCACGAGTTGTCACCTCTAAAGAATGGTGATATTTCCTAGACAGGGTTAAGGTTATTAAAGACATTATGGAATCCTGATTGCTTCTGCATATTTTGGTAGTAGAATTTATACGTTTATGGACACACAGGGAAAGTAGGGGTAGTTCAGGATGGATTCATTATTTTTGAACATATTTGGTAGGAGATTAAGAAAGATAAAATTGATTATACTAGATCTTTGAGAGACTTCACAATAATTGGAAAGCTAAATGATAGAAAGCTTCAGAATAGCTAAGATAATCCTTCAACTAGAAGATATGCATCAATGGAGGCCCATATTTACAGTTTCACACAATCTCCAAGAATTTAACATGAAAGATCGAGCTAAAGATTCAATAAAACATCAAAGACCCCTGGTTCCTCATGCCTAAGAGACACTCAAAGGCTTATAGACAATCTTTAACAACATATGACAATGAAGTGATTTAAATTTTTTTATCTCATCACGGGATGAAAACTCTTCTTGAAATGAAATTGTAAATGCCACTAAACTGTCACAGGGACAAGATTCTATGTGATTCGGAGGGACTTTAACACAATATTGCAATAGGAATAAGAAAAACTACTTGCAGACATTCTAAAACAAAGCAGACACAAATTTCTCCAAGATTGACACAAATTAACTTGAAATTGATTAGATTCATTAGCAAAGGAAAGTTTCGTTAAATTGTCTCATAGCTTGTCAATGGTTGTACACTCACAACGAACATAACATATTTGAAATCTAAAACACAGGAAATTAATAGGTTTCTCGGATTGGTCTCTCAAGAAGATGGCCTCTCTCAAATTTTCTCTTAAGAATTCAACCCCTGACCATTTACAAGAGTATTCTCATTACATTTATACATTTCACTAGCTTAGTCATCCATGATTTTCCACCCAAAAAGAATAATATTCGAGGGATATTTTCTTGTTACTAATTTGCCTCAAAAAGTGATGTTTAACAAATTCACATCTGAAAGCTTCCAGGCGGACCAATTATGAACTGATAACATTTCTCAGAACCTCGACTAATGACTAGGATGCCATGCCATAATGTTTGCGTAGTCCTTCTAATCATTCTAATTCTATCATGTGAGAAATCCCTGCTTTAATCATTTTTCGGAGGCTCTGTACAGTTGGATCTGACAGGTAATCATTTTCACTCTCGAGGCAACACCTTTTTCATCCTTTATTCCTGCGACCTCCATCCTTTCATCCTTTTCCCTCTCTTTCCTCTACAACTCCACCTCGCATCCATATTCTTTGGTAATTCACATTTTTGCAAATGCCCAAGAAATTGTAATTTCAAAATATCAACCTTAAAAATTCTTGGAATCACAAATTAAGTTATAAATCCATTAAATGGAACTTTGCAGACAAAAATGAAAAGGAATTTCGTCAAAAATGATGAAAAACAATGCGTATTCGCATATCCAGGAGTCTTAGAGAAAAATGGCGGAAAATCAGATGAAATGCATAGCAACCGTTGATTCTGCCTCTTCTCAACTTTAGATTAGAGCCGTCCATGTGTTTCCTTGGCACAACAGCAAAGGTGAGGTATAGAGGCAAGCTTCCAAACAAGCGCGGGCCTTCCAAGTGCCCTGGGCCCAAGAAAATCTTCTTGTGACCTTTGAAAAGTCTCAATATAAAAAGGAGTCAGCACAAGCCTCCACAAGTCTCAATGGTGCACTTTGAGATGGTCCTCAAAAGTGGAGACCTAAAACAAGTGTGGGCTCACAATGTGTTTCAGTCTGGCGAAGATTTCTGAAAAATTTGAAGGACTAGCGGAAGGCACCATGTGTCTAGGGTCCGAGACAGTTTTCCTTCGTTGTTAAAAAGTCCAAACAAGGGAAGAGTGAGTGGAAGCCTCCAAGTGTCCTCCTGGAGCTTCTTCAAAATAAAATTTAGGGGCCAATATCCAAGTAGGTGTAGTCCCTCCACGTGTCCTATACCTTATACAATTGCTTTGAAAATTTTAAGTATAGAGTAGAGCCAACAAAAGCCTCCACGTGTCTCCCTAGCGCAAGTGTTAAGGTGGAAACCTGAGGTGGATCCTCAAATGAGCACCGACCCTCCATGTTTCCATGGTCAACCAAAGCTACACGAGATGCATGAAAAACATGTCTAAGTATAGGAAATGGTTGTGGAAACCTCCACGTGGCTCCCCGGTGCAACTCCAAGGTCAAACCAAAAGGTGAATTTTCAGATGAGTGTTGACCCTCCACATGGGCAAGTTTTGAGTTGAAGCGAGCCTTAGAGTTTTCAAAGTCCCCCACTGAGATGCATCTAACTAGAAAGTTCCATGTTTCCATAGATTCTGAGATGTAAATTTGATAGGGAAAAACACACCCGTCAAACTGTAAAATGCAGGAAAATCACCATTTTCACCCATAAATGAATCTTTCTTTAATAAATGATATCTTGGAAATGATATAATTCCCAAATGTTATCCAACAAGCTGCATCCAATCAGAGAAGACCATATTTCCATAGATATTTGGGATAAAAATTGACAGGGAAAATAAAATGTGACTGTGGAAAATGAAAGGAAGGGAAAAAACCTGAGTTTTCACCCAAGTTACAAATTCTTTCACATGGAAAGAGGAATGGAAAACAAACTCTGGATTGAAATTGATCCTCGACCAAAGGAAGGGACTGATCATGGAAACCAAATGGAGGACATATTTTTCATGCATCAATATGGGGAGATAAAAAAGATGACAGAGCCCACAAATTGAATAATTTCAAGGAAAAAGGGGGAGAGATCAAATTGACCACCAACACCACCTATATAAAATGGTTAGATACCATGCTAGCATTGGTAGTGTTCCTTAATGACGCAGAATATGTGATATCATAATAGAAAGTAATGCATTAATTAAGAAATGTGCTTAGTGAGTGTAACCATAACTTGTGACTTATCGTTTGGATTATGGAATGATTAAGTTGTTGAGATTGAGTGCAAATGTATAATTAAACAACCTTATTTGTATAAATAGATAATGCATGCCCTAAATTTATAAAATACATAATTTGAAAAGTTAAAGCTAATTGAAAGGTTTCCTTGAACTACTATAGGTTCATCTAAACCCTTTTGTGGCCTAAGGTTTTGGGGATTGTTTAAGTATTTCACATACCCCTTGTTATAGCAAATAATAAACGTATGTAAAATGATTATGACAAAAGTATATGACAAGTCATTTTGGACCTCTTTTTGTGTAGGGAAAGTTTTGAAAATACATAAAAAAAAAATTATCCCTCAGTTGGTGTGAATTAATTGATTTATTGTGTTATTTCACCCTACATCCTACCATGCCAAGGGTGTCAAATAATTGAACCTTTAAGTATGTCTGGGCACCCAGATTAATGAAACACCTTGATTATGGTGATGTGTTCTAGTTGTGTTGGAATTCCTTCCTCATAGGCATGTGTGTTTTTTCCCTTGTAGGAGATTTTTTGGGTCGTCATACCTTGCTGCCTCGTAGCTTGACGAGTGTTCCTTTTATCCTTTTAGGAGTGGGTATTTATATATTTCTTAAAGAAATGAACCCTCCTTGTGTGCTAATTAATTCTTTGGTGAGCTAATATTATTGGTAAATCTAGGCAACATCTGTTAAGGATATGAAAGAATTTTGGGAAGATCTCTTTTTATTTTTTTGGGAAACTCTGATGTTGTTTGTCCCTCTTTCATCCTCAAGAAAGAAAAGTGCATGTTATTTTCAATAAATTTCACTTGAGTGTTGGTGCGATGCATTTGTGGGTAGTAAACCCCATCTTGTTTCCTATTCTTCTCTCCTAGCTCCTTTGAGTCCTCTTTTGTGTTAAAAATTAATAAGTTTCTCTATGTATGATTATTTTGAGTTTGGGAATGATTTCAGATAAATAATTTTTTTTGTTTTATATAGAGTGATTGGTGTGTCTTGTATTGATATTCTATTTTGGGAAAGCATTTCTTATCTTTCAAAGTTGAAATATTATATAAGTGTTTGAATGTTCTAAATCAGGTTAGTGTTGTGTGTTTGATTTTGAGTGCAAATACAAACTATATAAAACCTTTTGGTCATGAATTTTGCTTAGTATTACCATGAGAATTTAAGTGAACCCCTTTCGAGTTATAAAAGTGCTTTCAATAAATAGTTTGCAGGATTATAAATAGTTTTCCTAATTTAGGTGTTTTTCCTTGTTGAAGCTCATCTTGTGCAATCTTAAATTTCTGATAGCTTTGAGTAGATATGTTTCCTCGTACACAATTTATGATCATTATTGGTAGTTTTTATCCTTATCTAAAGTAACGAACTTTGAGGTGTAACCCAACCTAAGTGGGAACCTTAACTTTTCTTATTGTCGTGTGTTTGTATACTTGTGGGGCTATGTGTTCATCCCGAGTTCATGAACTTCTCTCCTATTATTCTTGTTACTTTGGTGGCTATTTCTTGGATTCCATTGGCAATTCCCGTTTTAGATGCTCTATCTTTTAGTTTGGTTGATCACGTAGAGTTACTATTGTAAATTAAATGCTTGCAACCTTGCTTCAAGAAATTTTAGCATTTGTTCCTAACAATCTCCCTTCTCCTTATTAAATAGCATTGGACCAACTCAGGTTCAAAGGCACCCACTTTTTTTCAAATTATAAGAAATACCATAGAGGGTGTGATTTCTATTCATATGAATTTTTGGCTACGTCTTTTCCATACTTCTAGGAGTAAGTAAAATCTAGGGTAGGGGATGTAATGTCAACTCCTCTTCAACACTGATTGAAATATGTTTTCTATTTTGAAATTGCTTATAATCTTGAACCGAGCTAACTGTATTCTAGTTAGGGTACTTATAAGATGCATGTGACATCATGATTATTTTTGTGTTCTTATTGTTATTGACTGTATTGTTCTAGCATGGAATTTGATTAACATTACGGTATATGATTTGACTAACCTACTTGATAGATAGTATGGAGGTGTTAGAATCTTGACATGATGTGACTTATGCAATGGATTTTATATACTTGATTTACATATCAGTATTGATGTTCTAAGTGCTACTATTGTATTGACACATTTGACTTCATTTATGGATATTTCTAGATGATTTTTTATGTTATGATCTTAGTACAAATTGATGGATTAGTACAATACAAATGTTATAAATTTGAACAATTGGTGAATTACTTGACTCTAACGTTGGTTTAATTTTGATTTTTGATGATGTGCATTGTTATGTACATATGTATGTGTTTTATTATCTCGATGTCATTAATGTGCTACGAGGCCAAAAAGGTATTGTTGATTTTACATGAAATTACGCACAATAGACTACGGGGATAGAACCACACGAAGGAATGTTGGTGATGGGCCACATTTCCGATTATCTGTCATACGCAAAAAAGACTGACACTTCCCATCGATCTTGCGACTCTCCCTCTGTAATGTTTGGTTGTGTGTGGTGTACATCACTATATGAGGTATCCCGTGGGGATAGCTGACCTTACTTTGGGGCCGTTCTCGCGGAATGGTGGACTAGGGGGTAGAGTGGGGGGTATGGGACTGAATTATGGTGTGTCGGTGATATTAAGGATGGTGTAAAAATCACGACACATATCACATCCACTTAAGTCCCTCGCCTTCTTCCTCTCGTTAAAGAGAGTGACAAGTGTGGTAGTGTAGAGGGATAAGACGTCCGGAGGAGTGGGGGAGGGGAAAGTGGGGGGGAGGGGGGGGGACGCCCAAACTAAAAGGAGGATTGTGACTTGGAGGCCTTTTTGGACGCGGCTGGACAAGTGAAGTGGTCCCAGCCGCGTAAAGCACACAAAACGATCCGAGGAGGAGGACGTAAGGAAAGGGGAGGAAGTGGAAGGGAAATATGGAAAGAAGGGCACTTCCGACAGACCACAATGAATTTTGTCCTTGGGAGACTTGGTTCAAGTTAGTGTCATGGGGGCTTGTGAGAAGGCTGAAAAGCGACCAGAAGAGCTGGGGCATGGGTGTATTATGTGTTTGGAATGGGGGATGATGAATTGGCATCCGTCATGGAGCGCCACCTAGCAGCGGTGGTGTCTCTTGAAGTGCAACCCTATAAGAGATGATTTAGTTGTTCCAGAAGCTTACGATGGATCTTTCCTTTCTCGTTCATAATCATGGAAACACCTCAGGTCTGTGGGTATACGTATGTTGAGGTGATCTCGAATCAAAGGCAGTTCCTTTTTTATGTATCATAAACTCAATTTTAAAGGGTTATGAAGGTAAAAAAATGGTCGATAAATGAATGGAACCTGGGTGATACACCAAAGTTTGAGAGTTTTACTGAGTACTTGCCAAATTCTGAGAATGCATTCAGAAGTAAAACACAATGTTTCTAGTAAATAGTAGGAAAACACTTGAGGTATGGGGGAAATTCACAATAATACTAGTAAGATACACATATCATGCTAATACCTTGGCAAAAAGTATTAATTAACAACAGGTAGATTATTAATAAGAAATTTGGACACTGCAATGATTATAGACATACAAAAAACTACAAATTAGTGGAAGAAAAATCATTCTTCATTCGAAAGGGAAACTTGCAACATCTACTTCACACTCTATGTCCACAAGTCCTCCTTTGTGGCTTTGCCAATGCACCATATAAAACCAAATATAAATGCATCCACCCTTCCTTAAAATAGACAAAAACTTATATTGACAATGCTTCCTATTTTTATCCTTTATTCTAACTAAATAAAGAATACAAATAAATCATGCTAATACAATGAGGAGTAATGCCTTGTTTATAAAATAGAACTCAGTTTAAACTGCAGTTGATTGTCTATTTTTAATAATGCTGATAAATAATTTGCTAATATAAACCTGATTGTTGTGAAGAGTCTTCTCCAATGCATTCAATGTCTAATTCTCTTCTATGCTTTGATGTGACATCTATAACTTGATCCAATTGCAATTTCAAAAAAGCACTTTTACAACTACCCCGTGATACAACATGCAAAAATAATGCTCCCTGTAATAAAAATAATTTCTGTGTCTCTTATACTTAAAAAATAGTTGATCAATTCCATAAATCAGCGTGTGGGAACACGGTGAGCACATGTTTCAAAATATCTACCTTAATTTTTGTGGGAAAATAAGGTAAGAGGCCTTTTCAAAAAGGCTCCTTGTATCTTTGATCTCGACATCTGTTTTGTCTTCTAGTGGTCACCGAAGAATGGCACTTTGTGCGCTACCATGTTTTATGTTTACCTCTAAAATATCCCACTGTGGGGACCACTTTTGTATGTGAACCTTGTCTTCCTTATTTACTGAGCTGGCATAATACCATGCTGTATAATAAACATGGGGTATTCTTTTAAATATTTTCATTTACGCTCAAGCCCACTTCTTGGATATCATTGCGTATTATCTGCCTATTCACAGTTGTTATATCATTACATTGTTTCTTCGACCACCGTTTTTTTATTATCATTTTGTTGCTTGTGATTGTTGTGGTAGTTGATTATTTGGCTATATTTTTGAGCCTTAACAAGGTCAATGCATTTATAATTTAAGTGACAGGAGGTGGCCCCCTTCCCATGGTGACCTCCCCTTTTAATCATGTGACGTTAACTGTCGATAACTTTTTCAACCCACATTGCGGTTTAGCTATTTGGAATGTATTCCGGTCAACTCCATGGCTTGATCTTCCCCGGTGAGCTCTGAGCTCGAGTTGGATTGGGTAGTTGGAAATTTTTAATGATAAGCAATGTGGGCCCGTTTATCTCGTCCCGCTAATATTTCTCGATGTTGATCTTGTACCCGTTGTGAGTTTAGGTTTTTCTTGCATTCAATCCTGAAGTTGTAGGAAGATTATGAGTGGAATGTATTATTTGATCCGTTTACATTCATATGTCCACCATTCAATGTTGATGTGTGGGAGTTTAATAAGTGTGGATGTTTGAATTTTACTTGCTTATGGTCTTGGGCATAGTGGACTCCAGATAAGTTAAGGCATTATAAGCTCATCGAGCTTATCACTTTGTCATGTCATTTCTCATTCTGATTGACAGGCCTGGTCCAAATTGTTCCACCAGAAGCCATATTAGTTTCTTCTTGAGCTCGATTATTTACAAAAAACTTTGAAGAATAAGTGCCTTATGAGTTATGTGCTTGTATACGGACATTTTCTATGTTTAGGTTTCTATGAGCAATTGGAAGTAAAGAACACCATTGAAATTATTTCAAGATCTATGCCTTCAATCTTTCTGAGCATGATAACTTGTCTATATAAGACACCACACACGCACTCTTTTCATTCTCTGAATATTGGTATTTCCCTAATAAGA